>KV751377.1:5349025-5372396 GCA_001698575.1 Mola mola | reverse complement strand
ATCACATGGCCCTGAAAAATTCAAGGAGCGTCTGCGCTGGCCGGTGTCCAGCTGCGACTCCTTCTCTTCTCTTCTGCCTTTAATGTGGTTCTCGTGGAAACACATAAAAAACACACACAAAAACACATGAGCCGTTAAAGCAGTTCAGTTCGGACCTTCGCTCCTCACAAAGAGTGAATGTTTTTATGTTTGTGTAGGTGCTCAGTCTTCCAGGTTGAGGTGGTCTTCAGTGCTTCTGTTGAAGGTATCTGGACTTCTTTTTGGTTCCGAATACGTTTCACCTCTCATTCGTAAAGGCTTCCTCAGTTCATGTGAGTTGTTATGGTCACGTGACTCCAGACGTGACCCGTTAATGAGTCGTTGTGGTCACACCAGGCAAGATTTGAGAGGTTTAAAACGCCTGGGAAGGGATGTCAGGACTGCATGTTAGGTGGCTGATAGTTGGTGCGTTAGACCACCTCCCCTGTTTAACGAAGGTCTTTCCATTCTGACGCAGATGGTCTCCTTCACTCCTCCCTCAAACCATCTGTCTTGATGGTGTACATTCATAGGTTGTTGTCTTCAGATGAGTGTCCCTTGTCCATTCCCAGGCGTTTTAAACCTCTTTTAAAACTTGCCTCATGTGACCATAACGACTCACATGAACGCGAGGGGGGTCATCAATGAGTCAAACCTCAAAACGACTCATCCATGAACAACCTAACCTTACCTGTCACCCCGACGTGCAAACACAGAGAGGGTCAACGACTCAGGTGACCCCTCCAAGGTGTAACGACCCCACCAGAGGTCAAACACTCGGGACTCCCCAACAATGTTTAGAACTGAAGAAGCCTTTTGGATGGGAGGTGTAACCTCTTCAGAACCAGAAAGAAGTCCAGATGCCTTCAACTGAAGCAGTTAGGAGAGTGAATGGCTTTCTTATAGATCAGTGTGCATCAGCGTTTCTCCTCTGCTGCTTTACAGTGTTTCCGACTGAATCGAGCCACCGAGTCGAGCTTTTCCACCCAAACACGTTGGTAGTTTACACAGACTGACGGTGACTTTTTGTGCCCTTTAGATGATGCAGGATGCAGTTTACAGCACGTGTTTAACACACCTGCCAGCGTGCGAGGAACAGCCAGCAGTGACCGATGAACCAGCGGGTCGTCGGAGGAGTTCACCAGGAGGAGCGGCACGGCGACCTGCACGCCACACAGGAACACAGAACACGCCATGATGAGCCTGCGTACACACCCCTGAGGGACACGGTTAAAGTAGTGCACTGTTGCTTTGTGCCTTGTGCAGTACTTTTGTAGTATTAGCAACAGCATTAGCATTATTAGTAGTAGAAATAGTACGTGAGTGCAGAGCCGAGGTAAAAGTACTGATCATAGCAGAGATTCGCAGTAACTCACGTTGTGAATGTAATGCGCACAGCTGTCCTTCTCGTAGTACTCCTTCAACGAGCTGTAGCCGTGAAATTTCCTGCAGCACGAAAGTAAAATCAGGTGAAGAATAAGAGCTGTGGATTAAAGGCCCCTCCCACCCGACCATCACCTCATGACGCTGTCATCAATCTGCATCAGAGACGTGGCCGCGCACAATCTGCTCAGGTCGCCATCGCAGACACAGCTGGAGTTCCCGCTAAACAAACTGCTCCTGTCCAACAAACGAGGCCATGACAGAAATCAGGAATGATGGAAATTTTTCAGCGAGTCAACTTGACTGACCCATGAAGGCAGGGTTTATCCCTCAAGCAGCACGGTTCAGTTCACTTCGGCAAAGGACCCCTTTTCTTGCACTTCCATTGTCAAAAGCTGTGAATAGTCCCGTTAACTAGCGAACTGTACTGTGCTAGTTGGTCGCCTTTCGCTTGGGGTACCAACCAGGGTTTAACCGTACCATACACCAAGACCTGGACCCACGGCCGTCCGCTGATCGGTCGACAGAATCGTCACCGTTAGGCCGCCTTTCTCCTGGTGGCGTGCAGCCCGTCTGCTTTGTGTGCTAGACGACAGGAAATGCTGGATGTCCTCCGCTGTTTCCTTTGTTTGTTGTTACGGGTTCTTCCTCCACTTTGTTAGAGGAACGCGCCGTCACGTTTCTATGATGTCACGCTGCTTACGAAGCTGGCGCGGTTAAGGTTGCCCCGCCCGCCACGTGACGGCAGTGGAAACACGCCTGTAACGATCTTACTGTTCCCAAGTGTGCCGTACCGATCTGAACCGTACTGCTGGGTGGAAATGTGCTTCTTGTAATGGAGGTATGACTGATCACATCAATGTTTTACATGTAACGCCACCTAGAGGTCAATTCTGATGTGAGAAAATGGTGAAAATGGTTCAACGTGTTCCAGAGCTCACGGATATCCGTGTGCACAAAATGAAGACCGGCCTCAGACAGTTTTGTGCTCTCCGGCTGATGTGAATGATCTGAGGTGTATTGGTGTGCGTGGCGGCGGTGCCAGTGATTTGATGATATCTCTGATTTTCAGAGGCAAAGTCTGATTTTTTCAGCACTTGGTCGACATGCTGTATGTGGTGCTGCCAACCCTGCGGACGGATGACGGGATTAATTGATAATCTGAGGTTGCAGACGGCGTGGCCGGGTTTCACCTGTGTGACAGGATGAGCTTCTTCATTTTGTCTGCCAACACAAAGTTGTAGATCCTCCGGAACTGATCCCACTGAAGGAACGTTTCCTGAGCCCTGCGCGCACACACACACACACACTGTTTCAGAACCGGCTCGAATACCCGCAGATGCTTCATGCTCCGTTCCACCCACCTGAGGGCGCTGTAACCCTGACAGACGCTGACACAGCAGAGCACTCGGTCCTGGTTTGACCGGCTCTCCCCCAGGAACTTGCAGACGATGTTTCCCCCCAGACTGAAGCCCACGACCACCAGCAGCGTCCCGGGAAAAGCTCGTCTGATGTGACCCACCATGGCTGCAAACTCCCAGGTGCAACCTGAGCCAAAGACACTGTGAGTGGGCGACAGAAGCTCGAGCGTGATGGAGATTAACGAGGGTTCCTTCCTCGGCGTTGACGGTTTCTCAAAGTTAACTTAACTCTCCCTGACCAGAATTCTTCCAAATTTCATCTGAAGAATATTTTTAGCCGATTCACTATTGGAAAAAGAAAATTCACTAAATTTGAATGCAGCTAATTTTCCAAAATATAACTTTTTCCATTCTTGCAAATTTGAGAGATTTAATGGATAACGAGTTGCCATCAAGCAGCAGTGAAATTTGACATGTTTTTTCAGTTAATTATTCCTCAGTGTTAAGTTGAATAAGTTAAATTAGCTGAAGTGGTTCCTCGAGCTTCAGTAGCTCTGGTTTGTGACATCACACACGTGACCATGTGACCTGCCCCTGTTACCGTAGGTGAACATGCGCGGCGAGGTGAGCGCCACGTTCGGCAGAGCTCCCAGGTGGTTCAGGACGGCGCAGCGGTAACCCCGCCGCTGGGAGTGATCCACGAAGGTCCGGATGTACTTCTTCTCACTGTGGTTACCAATCCCAGGGCAGATTACCATGGTAACGTCATCTGACACACAGACGGAACAGAAACAAACGGTCATGTGGGGGCATGAAATGGATTTTAACAAAAAGAAGAGCAAGAATCTTTACAATAACATGAACACGACCGGATAATCCAAACTGATCGTGAGTGAACTCGTCTAAATGCTGTCGTGACATTGAAACGAGGTTCTGGTGTATGAAAGAAATGTTGGCCGTAAGTTACTGGACAATTCCAGTGTTTCTCAACTTCAGCCCAGTTTCCTCAACTTTAAGGGTCTAGAACTTCACAAAATGCACCTTTTTTAGAAAATGACTCCAGTATGAAGTTCGGTCGCTCGGACCCATTAAGGTGGCGAGACGATGCAATGCAGCAGCACAGAGCAAATAAATGTCTCTTTTCTCCACTAACTCAGAACGTTCCCGGGATGTCTGCTAACATGGAGCCACGGGTTTGTGACTCAGACTGTAAAACACAGACAGCAGTCCGATACTGAAGGGGGCGCTGCTTTCAGAAATGTACGAGTCGTTCTCCAAGAAAAAGATGTAATGTGTGAATTTTTAGCAAACATGGCTTCAGTTGAAAAATACCGGCGTGAGTTTCAGACATGTGGTCCTCATGATCTTGTGGCAGTCCGCCATGTTGGAGCTTTACCTCCACTGCTGTGGTTTCCCAGCGCTTCAAAGACGTCAAAGGTGGCCGTGGCCCCGTCTGGCATGGGGAGGAACACGCGGACTCCTGAGGGCGCCGGGGTGTTGACGCGACCCACCTTTCCATACAGGACCGTCTGCAGGTGGCCGCTCTTACCCCACAGCAGCGGAGGAATGTATCTGAAGAGAAGGATGAGCTCTGCGTTACTGAGATGTTTGAGCACAGCAGAGAGTGTCCCGCTGCAGGGAAACGCGTCCCACCGGAACCGCAGGACGGCCCACTGCAGCCCAGGGAGGCACCACTGCAAACAGAAACAAAAACATTGGGCCAAGACCAATTTTTAACTTTTTAAAAACTAGGTTAAAAATGCTGTGGGTAGTTTTGTTTTGCTGATTTCTCCCCGTGATGCCATCACAGGGACGCACTCAGACCGCACGGTTTGTGGCGGGCCCACGACAGGAAGCTGTGCAGGAGTTACACCACTGATGGCGTGACGTAAGGTGTCTGCGCAGAGCCAGAAACCACCACACCTACTTCCTGTTCTCCCTGCTGCTGTCCGACAGGACAGACGGACACACCTGCTGCCATACGGATCGGCTTTGTCTCTGTGTTTTTAGAGACGTCCACAGTGTTGCATCATATAATGGCGCGTTATGCTGAATGTATTTGGAAAAAGGGATTACTGGTGAAAACTGGTGTGAGCCTGTCAGCCGATAACTGACTGTTGCCGTTCAGACGTTGTGGGTGTGTCAGGAAGGTCCCGCGCTGTGAGCTCTCTCAGCCGAGCGCCGCTGTCACTCGCCAGGAGCAGCAAGAAACGAATACCAACAAGATCTGACAGCCGAATCTGAGGCGATGAAAACCCAAATGACCGACCGGTGAGTGAAAGCGAGACTCACTCTTTGGTCAACATGGGGCAGGATTTGAGCAGGAAGCGGCCCAGCATCGTGTCCTGGCAGGTGATCTCCGGCGGCGCTGCGGTGCTCTTCAGGTTCAGGCAGCGGACGATGACGTAGAGGACGGCCGCCACGGCCGCCACCTTCACGCCATCAAACATGGCAGGCAGCTCTGGGCCCAGGGCGTCCACGGCATCGTCCTCGAGGGCGGACATCGTGGAGATGGGACAGAGGCGTCGCCCTGCAGGAAGCACTTCACACGGTAACATGAGGCCATTAGAGCGATGCTGCTGAGTCGAGGTGTAAATATGATGAAATATTTGTACGCGTCTGTGACCTGATGCTGATTCTGATTGGCTGATTCACAATCGGCTGGCAGGGATCCCCCGGCCTTAACCCACCTTGCTGCCTGACTCTGAAGACTTTGTGGTCCCTCCTCCTCGCTCAGTTCTGGAAAACACACGGTTTGAATGATGGGAAAATCAATCGGTGAATTCTGGCTTTGAGAGCAGCAGGTGAGCGTGTGACTCCACCTGGGAAAACTGTGCCTTTAACTTGACATTTAAATATTGACTGCAGTTGGTGTTGTAGGATCCACATTTATTCACTCATTTAACTATTTTCGACTCAGAATTTAACTTCAACAGTAATTAAGTGTAAAAAAAAAAATAAAAAATGGAACACTGGTCATTCCGACAGTTTTTGTCGCAGGGATGCAGCTGATACCAGCTGATAATCTTGACTTTATCAGTCAAACAAGGTTACACAACAGTTTGTCCACTTCTACTTCCAACTGAAGACAAAAGCGGAACGACAGAACCGGACCGGACGGCAGAGCGCGGGACACCAGCCAGCTGTGTTCCGGTTAGCTTCAGTTCCACAACTTTTGTTACGTCACCCAGGTGAAACTGTGGCCGGTCGGTCAAGGTGACGACGAACAACTTTCAGAGTTTGTAAAGACCACGGAGGAAGCTTCCGGTCTCACCTCTTCGAGTCCGTCCATGTTCCGTCGGACCCGCCCGAACCTGAGCTCCGTCGGGACACCGACGCCTGTTTACAGCCGCGGAGCTCGCGGTGCGTTCAGGGACCCTGCGAAGCCCCCAAGTCTCGGAAAACCACCAGGAAAGAGCGACAGCCGTCACACTGCGTCTCTTCAGCTTTTACGTCGACACACACACGTCACGATGACGTGTGTATAAACGGAATTATGCTCCGTTTAAGTCGTGGCCGATTTGAGCCTCTGTGTGTCGAGATGTTGACTTCAGGAAATCCGACAAGACGTGAAGGCAGTAGTTTACTTCCTCATTGACATATTTACAGTTAACAGAAAGATCCCACATCTGATAGTAAGATCTTAAGTATTATCTTTTTTAATTTTAAAGATACTGATGAAAATTGAAAAAAATGCTAATGAATGATTAATGATAATGTGAAACTCATTGTGTGAAACGACTCATAGTTTTACATTTCTGTGACAGACCTAAAAGCTTTGCCTTTGGTGTTTATTCTGTATTTTTTTATTCCCCTACATTTTTTCATTTATGCGCAGCAGTCAGACAAAACTGAAGAAGTTTCTACACTTTGGATCAAACTTTTAGATGAAGAGTCTTAACCACCAGGCGGCGCCATCTACTCACAGGAAATACAGACTACGACGACTGCCGGTTCTTAACATACTCTGTATAGATTCTCTGAGGATATTTTCATGAATTTATGACATATGTGAACGTCATTAGAGAAAATGTGAACCTGGAGTGTAATTTTATAGATTTTAACGAATCATCACACTGTTTTCTTGGCAATCTACCAATGGAGAAAAAAAGAATCAATCTCCAGTGAGAGTGGGTAAAAGTGAAAATGACGCGGAGGTTTTTATCTATTGTTATTAAATTCTACTTTACAAACACAGCCACATGTTTGAAAATATCAGAGAAACTTCAGATTCATTCGATAGTTTTGATTGATGTTAGAGGGTCGAGAGATTCAGGTTGATTGAGTCACCCTGTTCGAGCACCTGTGACTTATTTTGAACAGGCTTCTTGTATCTTTTTCTTCAGTCTGAAGCGAACACAGATCCAGTCAGGAAGGCGTCTTCATCACGTCCACCTCTTCCTCTGCGACGGTGAAGGAGCAAAAACTGTTAAATTTGCCAAGTGGACGATACATTCGAGCAGCCTGCTGGATCTCCTCGCGTCAAGTGGAGGATTAAGATGTTCCTGTCACACTGGTTAACCTCATCCTGGCTCACAGGCTGAGTCACGAGAAGAAGCTTAGTGCCGCCGTGGAGTCTCACCGCTGCCCCCCCGCGGAGAGAAGGTCGAATAGCTGAGAGCAAACAGGGACCTGTCACATCAACTTTTCATGTTGTGAAATATGTTGTCATGTCTTCAGTGTGCTTTTCCTGCGACAGGCAGCGAAGCTGTGGCTTGTTGATGGCTGCGGACTCTGGAGACTCCACGTCCTCCCGCCCACCGTCATGTCCACATTTCTCTCCATAATGCTGCGATGAAGAGTCGGCGAAGTGCCCATATTTACAGACTTGTTCAGTCAAGCGCTCCTCCATTTGGTGCCGTTTGTCCCTCGGCAGCAGGACACGAGACGATCTGTAGGAGGGAGCATCCAGGGACCAGGCTGACCACTCACGGCTGCCACGTGTGGTGACATCATGACGACGCAGCACCTACAGCGTCGATTCAACGCTCAAGTATGAAACGGATAGCGAGTGGAGCAGCTCAGGGACCAAATCTCGGTCCGCTTCTCTTCTCTACGTACGAATCTCAGTCCTCACCCCCCCATGACATCTCTGATGAACGATGGGCGTGACTCGCACCTCATCCTGTCACTGAGCCAAAAACGTTTCCACGGTGATGGTCAAATCCTCTTTCTGAGAAAGTGACCATGTAGGAGGCTCAGACCACATCATGTGATCATACCCCACCTCTCGGCCTGAAAAGTTGTCCTCACGCCGCCTACGTTAGCATTGTTAGCTGCTCGGTAACGTTTGTTCCTGGTGCGGGGTTAGTTAAGGTGACACGGTCTGCTGCCGCTGCGATGGAAATCCTGTTTTTGTCCATGTGGTGTGTTTATGTACAGCGACACGCATCCTCACTGAAGGAACTAATACTGTTAAAATGTGAGGGCGGAGCTTAACTTGGTAGAAAGGAATCTTCCCTTTGTAACGTATCAGCTTGTGGGCGACCGCGTACCGGTAGCCCCTCCTCCTCCTCTTCCTGCGAATCCATGTCTGCCTCAAACATGTGTGGCTGAATTCGTGCGGTGGTAGAACTGGCCACTGGGCAGCGTGTAGTAGACTGGTTTAGGAGTCAGCGTTTTGGTCTCCTCAGGTTCTTCCGCTTCATTATTCTGATTCCTGGTGTGCAGGTGATGGAACCGTTCCGCTGCTCGCAGGAAGGATCTCTTTTTGTTTTGCCTGCATGTTGGAAACTGTTGTTGAAGCACAAATTTAGCTTAGTCTGACTGTTAGCACAACCGCCATCAGCACAACAAGCACCGGAGCTGCACAAGGACATTTGATTGATGCCGTTCGTGTCCGTGCAGCCTGTCCGTGTTGTGGGTTCTTGGCAGAAGCTTCAGGAAGAGGAAGGTTCTGTTTGCTTCACTTCCTGGTGTCAGAGTTCAGGTGACTGCGTGGCCCGTTTGACCCGCAGCTCTTCATGCTAACGAGCGGGACGAAGGTCCAGCGTGCGAGAGGCAGCTTTCTCACACTTTCACGGCCGACCGGACATTTTCGGCTGTGAGCCGACACCGACGTGTCGAGAGAGAACAGCAGCAGCGTTTCTTCCTGTCGCTCCAGGTTACAGAAAATCAACCACGTTCAAACCTCTCACTGCCACTCAAGTTGCTTTTCCAAACAGTGTGAGGACTTTGAAATTGAAGGAGTCATTTTTGTTATTATTTGTGCCACTAAATTGCACCTTTGAGGGCTTTCCCATACCTGGAAACTGAAAATGAAACACTGCACACGCATCAAGCATGCTGGGCTAAACGGGTTCCTGGTGCCTCCTCAAGAACACCACTCGTAGCACGTTTCACCTGGACGTACACATGTGGATCTGCAGACACCCTGTTGGTGCGATGACCTCCACCCAACAGGAAGTCCGCCATTTTTAAGACCTGATTTTTGCAGGTCGCATGCAAATTCCTACCGATTTCACTCAAGCGACATCGACTCGACACGTGCAGTTGTGCTGTTGGTGAGTTTTCGTTGCACGGTGACATTTTTTAGTTTCGCCATGAAATGCGATATTTTCAAATTGTATTTTATTTTATGACGTGCTTCCTTTTTCCATCTTTGTCTTCTGTGATTTTCTTGCATGTGTTGCATAAAAAGACATAATTTAACGACATGGTGAAAAATTGCTGCACCAGTACAGATGGAAATCTGTAACTCACACAGGAGAAGGTGGTTAAATTCAGTTTTATTTTCCCACTTTCTTCCTCAGTCCGTGTAAAAGGTGACCTAAAGAAACGCAGCGTTAATGTTCCGTTGGACAAAGAGACGTCCCTGAGCTCAACCGGCTCGTGTTTTCATGAAATCCTGCTCAGGAGCGGCTGTTTGTTTCTGTTAGTTGCAGATGTTGGTGTTGAAAACATTCATTGAATTGCAGAAAGTTCATGAGCTACAATCTAAGTTGGCGTTTTTTTTTTCCTTCTTTGATATCTTAAGTTTAAAATTACATTAATGACATCAAAGAAATTGCCATAAGTGTTGCAGTTCCCAAAAAGGTAGAGATGAGGAAAAGATTCCTTCAATGGCCCTGAAGAGCATTTTGAAAGTTGAATGTGTTTCAATAGGTGAAAAAATGTCGAAGGACATTACAGCAAAGAGAGAACAACGACGATGTGGACGTACAGAACGCAACCTGCGCCATATTATCTGTTGCCTCTGCCCTCCGTTGTCATGGAAACGGCTGTCAACCCCGTTTAAACGCGGTCAGCATTAAAATAAAACGTATAACACGATGTTCCCACTTCACCAAGTCAAAGCTCATCAAGCAGCACTTTCGACTGGGAAACTTGCACCTTCCCGCTTTACCAGCACTCACCTGGAATTTAAATAATTAGCATCATGTTCACATTTGAGAAGCTGCAGCCGTGAATATTTTCATCAGCTGTAATAATCCGCCCATATTGTGATCGTGAATTTCCCCAGTGAGGGATCGATAAAGCCGTTTCACGGCCCCCTGTGGGTCCGCAGACCGCGCGTTGACAACCCCCTCCTGGACCAGTGATTTAGGTCGCACGTGACTTCCATCACCGAACCCGATCAATAACGTTGCTGATTGGAGATCATTGACAAACAATGGAAACAATCTTGTTTTCATCCCGTTTTTCCACACTTGTTTAGTCACAGACGATGGGCGGGGCTGCAATTACAGACCAGGCTGCGATTGGCTGAGAGCCGAAGCGCACGTGCTCCTGCGCCCCGCCCACCGGCGGCGCGCAGAGCTCGGTCCCGGGCGGCAGAGTTCCGGAGCGGGTCGGTCCTCCAGCAGCGATGCGGCGCCTCGTCCTCAGCCTGCAGCTCCTGTCCGGCCTGCTGCTCGGCGCGCACGGTCAGTCCGACAGCCACCTTATTCATTGTACACGCTTTTTAGGCCACACACACACACACACTCGCACACGCGCGCGCGCGCAGCGCTGCTGGATGTTGCTTTGTTTGCGTCACACATTTGGGTCGGACTGTCCTGATTCTGCTGCTCGTGTTCTCCTCGGTTCGGTGTGTAAAGAGCGTTGACTCGATTTGGTTTAAAGCTCAGCCGACTGAAACAAACTCGTCATATGTTTTCATTTAAAGATAACTTTGTACGGAGGACCAAACCTGTCAAAACACAACATCTGAAACATATGTATGTGGACGGTAAGAAAATCACAAAACGCGACATCGGTTGATGGATTTTATTTACTTATGTAATCATTTGTCCTCGTCATGGGGCAACGCTTTACCTGATGGAAGTAAACTGCTAAATCAAACGTCAAAAACATTAACGGCTGTGTCCGTCAAAGCGGAGAATTGTTTCTCTGTAATTCTGTCAGTTTTGATCCAGATCTGCTCATTTCTGATTTTATCATGTGACCACAGCACGTCAGAGTTAACGGTGAGCAGGAGTGACCAGACCTGGAACACAGATCCTCACTGCTGCCCTCATCCCTCACATGAGACCAGCGCGCGTGTGCGTGTGTGTTTGTGTGTTTGTGTGTGAGTGTTGGTGTCGGGCTTTTTAACCAACCACAACGTTGAGTCACTTTTCCGGACGCAGCCGCCAACACTGACATACCAGTGAAGCTCCGCCCACGGCTGTGGCCTTGGGGAGGAGGAGGAGGTTTTCAGTCTTTCTCACAACAAGACCACTTGGAGTAACTGAGTGAACTGGAGCTAAATATAGGCTGAAGCTCGGCCAATGACACTGTGTGTGTGTGTGTGTGTGTGGGGACATGAACCACTTCTGGACTCGAACAGAACCGAATTTCCTGCCTGTGTGTCACATTCTGGCTGGACGAGTTCTGGATACTGAAGCATGTGACTGCACATCCATGTCTCGTATAACACGGATACTTCGGTATAACACGGATACTTGAGTATAACACGGATACTTGAGTATAACACGGATACTTGAGTATAACACGGATACTTGAGTATAACACGGATACTTGAGTATAACACGGATACTTGAGTATAACACGGATACTTGAGTATAACACGGATACTTGAGTATAACACGGATACTTGAGTATAACACGGATACTTGAGTATAACACGGATACTTGAGTATAACACGGATACTTGAGTATAACACGGATACTTGAGTATAACACGGATACTTGAGTATAACACGGATACTTGAGTATAACACGGATACTTGAGTATAACACGGATACTTGAGTATAACACGGATACTTGAGTATAACACGGATACTTGAGTATAACACGGATACTTGAGTATAACACGGATACTTGAGTATAACACGGATACTTGAGTATAACACGGATACTTGAGTATAACACGGATACTTGAGTATAACACGGATACTTGAGTATAACACGGATACTTGAGTATAACACGGATACTTGAGTATAACACGGATACTTGAGTATAACACGGATACTTGAGTATAACACGGATACTTGAGTATAACACGGATACTTGAGTATAACACGGATACTTGAGTATAACACGGATACTTGAGTATAACACGGATACTTGAGTATAACACGGATACTTGAGTATAACACGGATACTTGAGTATAACACGGATACTTGAGTATAACACGGATACTTGAGTATAACACGGATACTTGAGTATAACACGGATACTTGAGTATAACACGGATACTTGAGTATAACACGGATACTTGAGTATAACACGGATACTTGAGTATAACACGGATACTTGAGTATAACACGGATACTTGAGTATAACACGGATACTTGAGTATAACACGGATACTTGAGTATAACACGGATACTTCAATATAACACGGATTCTTCGGTATAACACGGATACTTGAGTATAACGCGGATACTTGAGTATAACGCGGATACTTCGGTATAACGCGGATACTTGAGTATAACACGGATACTTGAGTATAACGCCGATACTTCGGTATAACACGGATACTTGAGTATAACGCCGATACTTCGGTATAACGCGGATACTTCGGTATAACACGGATACTTCGGTATAACACGGATTCTTCGGTATAACGCCGATTCTTCGGTATAACACAGATACTTGAGTATAACGCCGATACTTGAGTATAACACAGATACTTGAGTATAACGCGGATACTTGAGTATAACGCAGATACTTCGGTATAACGCGGATACTTGAGTATAACGCGGATACTTGAGTATAACGCGGATACTTGAGTATAACGCGGATACTTCGGTATAACGCGGATACTTGAGTATAACGCGGATACTTGAGTATAACCGTTTGTGCCTGCTGAGGGTCAGACGCAGGTCAAACGGTGGCTCGATGTTCCACGGCTGTCAGAGTGTGACCTCACTGTGCTGTTGTTGTTTATCTGTGTGGTTTTGGGTTTGGCTTTGTTTGTGTCACTGATGTTGGTAAAAACATGTAATCAGTGTGTGGTTCTGCTCCCCGTCAGCGCTGATGGCTGCATCAGTATTTTTCCCATCAGCCCCCAAGTACAGTCTGAATATTGAGCAGCTTCCTTATTTAAACTTTGATGGCAGCGGGACGATCTGCTGAATATTTCACACGCTGCCACGAGCTGAGCCTGTCCCAGTTAGCTCACTGCCGCTCCCCTTCCCCTCGGTCATTCAGGACTCGTGGAGGATTGGATGTGTCCCGCATGTCCCGCTGCAGGTCCTCCAGGTCCGACTGGACAAGGTGTGTGTGTGTGACGGTGTATCCGGGCCTCTCTGGAACGTTCCCACACTCTGCTGTCGGCCGTGTGCGTGACTGAGCGCAGTTCTGGCCCGAGGACACATCAGATATCAGCGGGGATGTAACCACGCTCTGCGCTCAGAAACGATCTTGTTTCGAATCGTTAAGGATCGCCTGTTTTTAATTGGTTTTCCTGCACGGGGGTCCGTCAGCGCTGCTAGTTTTCCAGCTTATCCGGTCTGGTCCGGTGTACGGGTTCACACTGGTTTCATCTTCAGCGACAGGTCGGTGTAGGTGCAGAGAGCTCAGCTCTGCTCAGCGCTCAGTGCTAGAGGGCGCTGCTTCCCTGCTCTGGTGTTGTGTTGTTTGAGCTACTGTGCTCAGCGTTGCTGTACTACGGATGTCCACCAGAGGAGGTTCTCACGAGGAACCAGTTGCTGCTTGCTAGCTAGCTTTGCGTATGAAACCGGTTAGAACCGTTTAAATCGCTCCGGTCTGGTCCGGTCCGTGGCTGAGGTTAGAACAGTTTAGCTGATACCCTATTGTATTGATTAATGATACTTTTGGTGCAAAGCAGAGTATTTTATTTCTGGAGTCATGTTTTGTTTTTAGTTTTGCCGGTTTTGGTCCTCCGTACGCAGCTCAGCGGCTCTGGCTTGGGAATTCGAGCTCAATCCTTGGCTGAGGAATCATGGGAAATGCATAGACCATGAATCATGAGTGGGAAGAGCGCAAAGCCCTGCCAAACAAAACTCTGCATACCTTCCCGGTCCATCAGCGCGGTGCAGCCACACTCGTCAGCTGCAGTTGGACACGTGTTGACGCCCTTGTTGCCATTTTATGTAATGCTGTAAATGATAACTGGGAGATTTTGGCTGCGTTCTCACACGACTCACTGCTTCTCAGTCGATTTATCTAGAATTACAAAAACGGTTTCTTTGTTTGGATCCTAAAATAAACACGTCCGATTTCTGCTTCTTCCAAAACACTTTGGAAATGAATGTTCGGGCGAGTCCTGTTTAGTGACCCATTTAAACACTTATTAGATCCTGAGATCCTTCATAATTGAATCAAGCCTCGCTCCCTCATGTGCTCTACAGAAAAACATGTTTCCTGTATCCACTGACTGGCAGACCTCCAGGTTAAAGAGGCAGTTTGTAAGAGTCAACCAATATTTCGGTTTGAAACCTTCAAAACTATGAACTATGATGGAAAGATTAAACTGTTGTGATGCCTAAAATGTCTTCAAATTGTCTTGTAGACGTAAATAGGCAAGTTAGCCTGCAAATCAACTAGTTTTGTTGTAATACCATTTGCTACCTGAAGAGGTGATAGGGAGTCACTGAGATCCTCCGGTGTGCGACTGGAGGGGGCGAAGAAGAGTTGCCTCGAGGGCTTGTAAAAGTTACAGAAAGACCATCCCAAACATCCACACGAATGTGCAAGTAACATCAAACTTGACTATCAGAAAATCTCAAGTGTAAGTAAAACTTAAAATATTCTAAATGGCATCCTTATAATGTAGTAGTCTGATGTTTTCCTTACTAAAACTGAGCTAAGCTAGCTGTAACGTAAACATAAATGATACTGCAGCATCGAACGGACCGTTGTGGTCAAATTGTCTATGAAATCTATTCACAGTTCGACATCAGTGTTATGAGACAAGTCTGGATGTTGAGGTTTGAAAATGCACATTGATGAGGACGCTGCATTGTTTATTCCATGTGTCTAAATGTAAACAACGTACAACTGTGTCATTGGAATGAGATGAAATACTGCCCCCTGGTGGTTCTGAGCTTGCGGCCGGTAACGCAGGCCGTCTTGTGCTGTTTGGAGGTCGTTGGTTTCGTTGTCATTCCGCCTAGCTTGAACGAAAATGAGAAATGTGGAAATCATGTGATAGATGTAACTGCCTCCACACTCTAGTCCAGTTAGTTTCATTTTAAAAGTTTCAGTTCTCTACAAAAGTCACCTGATGACACTTAACCTGTGGAGCTCTTTACTGTCGGTTAACTCAGTTTGACTTCTTCAGTTGGCTACGATTGCGTACATCGTGTCAGTGTTGAGGAAAGTAGACCTGCCTCTGACTGGCTGCCCTGTTTTGTGGATGTTTTCAGAATTTTCCAAATTTCCAAGTTTCCAAATAGCTTCTCTACATGAAACACTCACTCCAGTTAAATTTCACGTCTCTTCCTGCTGGATTATGGTTACGTTCAGGTTGCACGTTGAAAATCCAAAACTCTGCATGTTAAACTTGTCATTACTTGTCAGGGAATCCCATTTCACTCGTGTCTGTTTGTTCTGGAGACCATGATTTTATCTGCAGTTTTGATAGCTTTTGTGAAAAAAACTTTGTGGAACTGTGACGCAGATCTTCATAGTTCCAGTGAAAATCAGGAAATGGTGACGCTAAGGTTAGCTGAAGTTGAAACAAATTGATTTGGCCATAGACTGAAGTTAAAGTAGAGCCACAGATTTCCGTGAAATATAAACTGAGGTTTATCTGAGTTATCTGGAGTCGCCCTCTTCTTCATGCCTGTGTGGTTTTCTGCAGACTGTGGCAGCAATTTAAGGACGGCCTGGTGGTTTGACCTCAGCTAATACATCACAAGTGTCATTTCCACCGTGAACACAGGACAGATCCCACCAGATTCCTCCTGTCAGGACACATGAAGCTCCAAACATCTTCGGAAGGTTGTTTCTTGTAGGGAGCCGTGTGAAGGTCGCTCCTCCCCTCAGAGGAACAGACGTGAGCACTCGAAGGCCGTGACCCGGTCACTGATAAGACTGCACATCTGAGGACAAAGAACCACACCGAGTTTCGTCTCAGCGAGCGTGATGCTCCACTGCGGTTCCCAACTCTGTTTGTGTCCTTCTCGCATCGGGCGTGAACACACGACTTCTACCAAGAGGACAAATTCAGCTGGTTTATTACTCTCAGACAACATTTGTGAAGCACCTTTCAAAGCCTACTTACTCATGTGAAGTGAATGTAAACACATGAGAGTTTAGAAATGTGAATTTATGTGATCAGAGTTATTAATAAGATTTGCTGCTCATTTGGAAGTAAGAAATGTCGTTTTTACGTTGTCACTGTTTCATGGCCAGTTGACTTCCTTAAATATTTGAGTTAAATCTTTGTTTGTCAGTGCTCCTCCTCCCCCCCTTAGTTTGATTTCCAAAACACCTACGTTTGTTTTCTTCATATCGAGTGTCGATGGTATCAAACCGACCGAGAGACGCCGTTTTTCCTCCAACTGTGAGCGAGAGGAGCAGAGAGGAACGGGCGAGGTGAGGGGCGGAGTCTCTTCAGGATCACAGTGCTGCTCTTCTTTCACACTGACGTCTGAAAAACGTTCCTCTCGCTCCCCCAGTCTGCTGTGATACAGTTGGGCGGAGCTAAGCTGCGCTCCTGACGCAACAAGTTGACGCTCAGAGTCCTACCTCAAGTCGTCAACAATTAACCAAATGAGACGTCTCAACTTGCAGATTATTCACTTCCTCCATATTCACAGTGTAGACACAGGTTTTAAATAATTACTGCTTCACTTTTCTGCAGGTTGGTTCACTCATGTTACGTTTTTAACTTTCAGGGTTTTTCTTTAAGAATGAAACTGAATCAGAGTTCAGAGAGCTGATACGACGGCGCTGTGGTTTCACAGGTGTAGTCATCAGGCTCCTCCCTTCTCAGCAGGTGATTTCTGTCCAGTGAACATGTGCGGCAACGGTGGAACGTGTGTGACCGGAGCAGGAAGTCCGTTCATCTGCATCTGTCCTGACGGCTTCTCTGGAGAAACCTGCAACGAGACTGAGAGCGGTAAGTCCTCCACCTGAGACGTTGGCTGGTGAGACAGATGAGTCACTCAGTGGGAATCGAATCCTACGATTGGAGAACCCTCCCTGAAGCTGCTCCTCTTCTTCTGTGTTTCCACCACCTCCCAACAGGTCCGTGCAGCCCCGACCCTTGTCAGAACGACGGCGTCTGCGAGTTGACCGGTCAGTCCCGCCGAGGCGACGTCTTCAGCGAGTACGTCTGCAAGTGCCCGCCGGGCTTCGACGGCGTCCACTGCCAGAACAGTAAGCCTGTTTGAATCCATCAGCACTTAATCAAGAACCTTTTCTGTTGTTTTATGTTTACAACTCTTCTGTTTATTACTATTGTTGACAAGTTCGAAAAACATGCGGTAGCGAGACAAGAGAGCAAAGATCATCTCAACAACCTGTCAGGACTCATGAGCTCAGACTGATACACAGCATCCACATGTGACTGTTTCTCTCACATCATAAATTAATAAACAGAGAAGAGTCCTGATCCGTGAATAGACGGACGGACAGCTGCAGACGGACAAACAGCTGCAGACAGACAGACAGACAGCTGCAGACGGACAGACAAACAGCTGCAGATGGACAGACAGACAGCTGCAGACAGACAAACAGCTGCAGACGGACAAACAACTGCAGACAGCCAGACAGACAGACAAACAGCTGCAGATGGACAAACAACTGCAGACAGACAGACAGACAGACAAACAGACAGCTGCAGACGGACAGACAGCTGCAGACAGACAAACAGCTGCAGACGGACAAACAACTGCAGACAGATGGACAGACAGACAAACAGCTGCAGACAGACAGACAGACAGACAGCTGCAGACAGACAGACAGCTGCAGACAGACAGACAGCTGCAGACAGACAGACAGCTGCAGACAGACAGACAGCTGCAGACAGACAGACAGCTGCAGACAGACAGACAGCTGCAGACAGACAGACAGCTGCAGACAGACAGACAGCTGCAGACAGACAGACAGCTGCAGACAGACAGACAGCTGCAGACAGACAGACAGCTGCAGACAGACAGACAGCTGCAGACAGACAGACAGCTGCAGACAGACAGACAGCTGCAGACAGACAGACAGCTGCAGACAGACAGACAGCTGCAGACAGACAGACAGCTGCAGACAGACAGACAGCTGCAGACAGACAGACAGCTGCAGACAGACAGACAGCTGCAGACAGACAGACAGCTGCAGACAGACAGACAGCTGCAGACAGACAGACAGCTGCAGACAGACAGACAGCTGCAGACAGACAGACAGCTGCAGACAGACAGACAGCTGCAGACAGACAGACAGCTGCAGACAGACAGACAGCTGCAGACAGACAGACAGCTGCAGACAGACAGACAGCTGCAGACAGACAGACAGCTGCAGACAGACAGACAGCTGCAGACAGACAGACAGCTGCAGACAGACAGACAGCTGCAGACAGACAGACAGCTGCAGACAGACAGACAGCTGCAGACAGACAGACAGCTGCAGACAGACAGACAGCTGCAGACAGACAGACAGCTGCAGACAGACAGACAGCTGCAGACAGACAGACAGCTGCAGACAGACAGACAGCTGCAGACAGACAGACAGCTGCAGACAGACAGACAGCTGCAGACAGACAGACAGCTGCAGACAGACAGACAGCTGCAGACAGACAGACAGCTGCAGACAGACAGACAGCTGCAGACAGACAGACAGCTGCAGACAGACAGACAGCTGCAGACAGACAGACAGCTGCAGACAGACAGACAGCTGCAGACAGACAGACAGCTGCAGACAGACAGACAGCTGCAGACAGACAGACAGCTGCAGACAGACAGACAGCTGCAGACAGACAGACAGCTGCAGACAGACAGACAGCTGCAGACAGACAGACAGCTGCAGACAGACAGACAGCTGCAGACAGACAGACAGCTGCAGACAGACAGACAGCTGCAGACAGACAGACAGCTGCAGACAGACAGACAGCTGCAGACAGACAGACAGCTGCAGACAGACAGACAGCTGCAGACAGACAGACAGCTGCAGACAGACAGACAGCTGCAGACAGACAGACAGCTGCAGACAGACAGACAGCTGCAGACAGACAGACAGCTGCAGACAGACAGACAGCTGCAGACAGACAGACAGCTGCAGACAGACAGACAGCTGCAGACGGAGAGACAGCTGCAGACAGATGGACAGCTGCAGATGGACAGACAAACAGCTGCAGACGGACAAACAACTGCAGACAGACAGACAGACAGCTGCAGACAGACAGACAGCTGCAGACAGACAGACAGCTGCAGACAGACAGACAGCTGCAGACAGACAGACAGCTGCAGACAGACAGACAGCTGCAGACAGACAGACAGCTGCAGACAGACAGACAGCTGCAGACAGACAGACAGCTGCAGACAGACAGACAGCTGCAGACAGACAGACAGCTGCAGACAGACAGACAGCTGCAGACAGACAGACAGCTGCAGACAGACAGACAGCTGCAGACAGACAGACAGCTGCAGACAGACAGACAGCTGCAGACAGACAGACAGCTGCAGACAGACAGACAGCTGCAGACAGACAGACAGCTGCAGACAGACAGACAGCTGCAGACAGACAGACAGCTGCAGACAGACAGACAGCTGCAGACAGACAGACAGCTGCAGACAGACAGACAGCTGCAGACAGACAGACAGCTGCAGACAGACAGACAGCTGCAGACAGACAGACAGCTGCAGACAGACAGACAGCTGCAGACAGACAGACAGCTGCAGACAGACAGACAGCTGCAGACAGACAGACAGCTGCAGACAGACAGACAGCTGCAGACAGACAGACAGCTGCAGACAGACAGACAGCTGCAGACAGACAGACAGCTGCAGACAGACAGACAGCTGCAGACAGACAGACAGCTGCAGACAGACAGACAGCTGCAGACAGACAGACAGCTGCAGACAGACAGACAGCTGCAGACAGACAGACAGCTGCAGACAGACAGACAGCTGCAGACAGACAGACAGCTGCAGACAGACAGACAGCTGCAGACAGACAGACAGCTGCAGACAGACAGACAGCTGCAGACAGACAGACAGCTGCAGACAGACAGACAGCTGCAGACAGACAGACAGCTGCAGACAGACAGACAGCTGCAGACAGACAGACAGCTGCAGACAGACAGACAGCTGCAGACAGACAGACAGCTGCAGACAGACAGACAGCTGCAGACAGACAGACAGCTGCAGACAGACAGACAGCTGCAGACAGACAGACAGCTGCAGACAGACAGACAGCTGCAGACAGACAGACAGCTGCAGACAGACAGACAGCTGCAGACAGACAGACAGCTGCAGACAGACAGACAGCTGCAGACAGACAGACAGCTGCAGACAGACAGACAGCTGCAGACAGACAGACAGCTGCAGACAGACAGACAGCTGCAGACAGACAGACAGCTGCAGACAGACAGACAGCTGCAGACAGACAGACAGCTGCAGACAGACAGACAGCTGCAGACAGACAGACAGCTGCAGACAGACAGACAGCTGCAGACAGACAAACAGCTGCAGACAGACAGACAGCAGATAGCTGCAGACTCTGTTTGATCACGTGTTATTTTTGATTGCAGGTGTCCCGGCCGCAGATTTAAATGGGCAGACAGGTAACAGCAGAAACTCGACTGGAGCAGCTCTGTCGTCTGCGTTCTGTCCTTCCTGCAGGTGTTTCTGATCTCTCAGCTGCATGCAGAGGCTGTGGACCTCAGCAAACACACCATCTCACAATAAACTTTATCAGACTAACAGCAAGTAGAATCACTGACGACCTGCAGCAGCCGTCCTTCGTGTGAATCCACGGCTCCTGTTTTTAAATGCAGATGTGCTTTATTTGACCCCTGACAGCCAATCACAGCGTAGCTACATCCAGCTGCTGTCAGCTGACCCGCCAAAATAAGAGTCCTCGGCAGAAACCTCATTTACAGCAGTAGAGAAAGATAAATCAGCAGGACTTCTCCTGATGACAGACAGACAGGAAACGCTCAGTGAGACGTTCTTGGTGCAGAAATGTCAGTGCCGTCGTCCGATTGGACGGAGAGGCCGGCCAGTGTGAGTGAGAGGGCGAACTGGTTGCACGAGAGGTGGGTGTTGGCAAACTGGAGCCAGATGTGGAAGAATCTGTTGATATCCCACAAACCAGACAGGAACCTGGTGAGGAACACGCTAACCGTCGTCTCTGTGGAGGAAGAGGAGGCCTCTTGTCAGCAGGCAGAGGTTAAGTTTGTTTAATCAATAATCAGCCAGAAGGTTTTCCTTACTGACTCGGTTTCTCCTCCAAACACTTAATCCCTCGGAAAGCAGAAAATCTGCGCGGAATCACGTGTTCTGCGCTCATCCCACGCACACACAGCTCATGAGCTCATGTGCTGTGGGGCATCGAGCCGAGCCAACAGGCGTCAGCGCTGCTCCTGTTGCCGGGCGAAAAACGCCCACGCGGAGGCGGAGCGGTGAACCAAGTGTGCCTTCCTGACAGTCACGCTCGCCGCTGTCCTGCTGGCGTGTGTGTTTTCTTGTTTACGTTCTCTAAACTCCAAAAAAGATGACGGCTGCGATGAGCCCGTCAGACGTCACTACGGGACGTGTGCTCGCGCTGGATTTCCAGCTGTTTGTGGATACGTCGCAGCTCCGCCCAGGATGTGGTCGCGTGGGCAGACTGTGTGTTGTCATGGATCTGACAGCGTCGGACCTTCACACTGGACACAAACACACGTCACGCGTGTTTATGTCCTGTTCCTCTTCCTGGTTTCGGCCTCAAATCCTGTCTGTGGCGCTCAGCCTGCATCCTGCGCTCTGATTGGACTCACGCAGCTGATGGTTGAGAGGCGAGTGAACGTGGATCAGCTGCGTGAGTCGAGGTGACAGAAGCAGCTGTACACGCTGAGCCGTAGGGAAACTCGCTGTGAGCTGGTCGAAGTAAACAGGACACACATCCTGTTTAGTTCTACGGATGTCCTCGTTCCATTGGCCGGCCGTCGGATAGATCCGTGTTCGCAGACAGAGTCGCAGCACCCGTCTTACGAGGCGAAAGTCCTTGAAGTACGGCGGCCCTGAAGGTCAAAGCGCTGCAGTTTAAGAAAGAAAAACCATCGTTATGCCTTCGTATCTAAAGAGTCGGTTGAACTCTTGATCTGTGATCTGACTTTGAACATTTATTCACACGTGTGTACGAATCAAAGATGCTCAGACATGTAGAATTGTCCGGTTTGTTGTTATTTACAGATGGAGGAAAATTTTCAGCTGCTCTGATCTCGTCTGGACTGCACACTACTGTGCAGACGCATGAGTTATTTATGGACATCGACGTGGGCACCGATGTGTGTGTGTGTGTGTGTGTGTGGAGAGAAATGGTGTCGCGAGGGCACCACTGAGTGGCGACACAGAGAATCACATGAGCGACCTGAAGACGCTTTCCTGTCTCCTCTCTTCTTCATCTGCCGCGCCTGTCAGCATGGCTTCCGCTAACCTCCGAGGGACCTCTGACCTGTGTGTCCCGATCTGACGGCTGCTCTGTGTCTCTGCAGATGTCAACGACTGCGCCAGACAGCCGTGTGAGAACGGGGGCACCTGCAGGGACCTGGACGGGGACTTCAAATGTCACTGCCCGTCGCCATACGTGGGCAAACACTGCCAGCAGCGTAAGTGTGACGTAGTGTGACCGTCACGTGACTGTCGACTTTCGCGCCAGACTTCATCACACGTGCTCACGCTGCGAGACTCTGCTGGACGTGATGATGTCATGAGGACACAGAGGGGATGGAGGTGAACCAGGTTGCCGTAGTAACACTTTACAGCGAAGAAACAGATGTTTGTTGCTGTGCGGCAGGAGCTAATTAGCATGCTAATGATGGTCCCTCAGGCTAGAATGTTTACTGTTGCCTGGCAACAGCGTCAGCTGAGAACCAGTCACCTGTGGAACGTCCTCGACGACCTTACCGGTCTTTTCTTGCTCCTGTCCCAACTGTTTGGAACATGTTGCTCTATCAAGTTCAGAATGTGTGTGAATTAAAAAAAGATGTTTGAATGTTAAGTATCTTGTCTTTGTGCTGAATGCAGGTGAGTATAAGTTGAAAAGGATTTAGA
>KV751377.1:5323308-5343632 GCA_001698575.1 Mola mola | reverse complement strand
CCCCCCCCCGCCCCTCCCCCACCCACAGCAGCTCACAGGGGCCCCAGGCTGAAACCTTTTATCCGTGGCCGTCTGGGTGCCATTTTTCTGTCCACTTTCATTGGATTTGGGAATAAAGCAGCTGTTGTTTGTGGTGAAACTGTAACCAGGCTTCTTGTTTACAGACAGCGTCTGTCCGTCTGTTTTCACCCTTTAATAAATCCAAATGTCCTGTGAAGAGCCGAACCAACAGAAGGCGACGTGACGCTGACGTGATGTTGGCCAATCAGAGGCCTGGAAAAGGTTCGGATCGATCCAGTCTAATCCAGATTTATTTATAAATCGCAAAAGTGCTGTACGTCAACGGACGATTAAAACAACACGTAAAACACTTCACATATCTTTGAACCGAAAGACGGACTCAGGCTCTGAGAAAACAGTGAACAAGTTTTAAACCGGCCAAGCGGGGCTGGTCCAGTCTGGTGGGGCGTCTTGTTCCAGATATCGGGCACTTTTTACTTTTTAAACTGGTTTCAGTGGGTTGAAGAAAAGGAGAGAGAGAACTTGGGTCAAGAGGGCCACTTAGGGCACCGCTGGGTCCGAGCACGATGACTTCAGGCTTTGATGGCCTACCGACGCTCTGACACGTGTTCGACCGATTTAGGATAATTCGGTTTTTGGGGCAGTGAATTTGGGAGTCATCTGCATAGAAGTGGAACAAGGTGCCGTGTTTATTTTTACTGTGGCCCCTAAGGGAGGCAGATAAGAGAGAAAAGGATAGGCCCAAGAATGGGACCTGGGGGGAGGTGCAGAGGTCACTGAGGCTAACAGAGGAGTAAGATTGAAAGCACTTTAAAGCAGCACCACTGATGCCCACACGATGGTCCAGGTGAAGAACCAGAACATCAGATCAGTATCAGTGTGTCAGAGACAGACATCTGAAAGTATAAAAATAGACTCGTGACCAGTGTCGGTAGCTGAGAACCCTGAGAACTGCAGCTACGTTGCGATGGAAGGTTTAAACCTTTAAATAGAGAATTCGGTGTGGGTTTTACTACAACTTTCAACTTCCCAGGTTCCTTTAACAGAGCGAGGAGGACCTGAGCGTTTTGTTTGGGCGACACCGGCTCTGAGCTGACAGAGGCGAGATGTGCGCTCTCATGGCAGCCATGTTGTCTGCGCCTGACGTTTCCATCTCTGCGCTGTGAGCTGCTGCTCGTTTCTTCGACGAGCTGTTTTCGGGGGATTTTGGTGGCGGCGAGCAGAGCGCTCTCGGTCTCTGAACCGCGGTTCGAACCGCAGCGAGACGTCGTCAACGTTAACGAGTCTGCTGCTGACCGCAACCTCCGAGTACGGCAGTGTGAGGGAGGTTCTGGAGCTGCTGACACGCAAAACCCAGCAGCGACCACAAACGGGTCTGAGCGCGTTTTTATCGAGGGACACCAGAGGTCAGCAGGGGTCACAGGACCGCCACCATCAGCATTAACCCAGGACTCCAGGATGCACCAGAGCGCAGTAGTTAGTGTTTGCGTGCAGTATAACTGTGCAGTATTAGTGTGCAGTAGTACTGTGTGAGTGTACGTGACAGCGTAGTTCGTGTGTATCCACTGATGAAAAGTGAAGTAATGAGCCAGATGTATTGCAGTACCGACAGTAAATTCATATTTGCTTTTGTTGGGTTTTTCCTCGGTTTTTATCCAGAATTTGACTCAACTTTTCGGTGTTTTCCGGCAGCTTTTAAATGTTTGCTGGTTTGTTCGTGTGCTGTCAGATGACGTAAACAGGAGTAAAAAGAAGCGAATCTGAAGCGACACATGTCGTCGACTGAGCCGCGCGCGGGCTCGCGCACTCGAGGGGGCCGCCCCTTCCCGTGACGTCAGTGCGCGCGGCGGAGGATGAGGAGAAGATGAAGAGAGGACGCGACGGACGGTGAGTGACTTCATAATCCATCAGACGCAGATCGATCACTTCCTGTTTCATTGATCAACTTTAATGTCAATCAAAATATAAAAGTAGGTCGAATATAAGTTTTATCACAATGTTTTTTAAAAGCAACTTTATCGTCAAGCGTCGAAGAAGTTCGCATTGATGTAGATCCTGATAAATGGACTCTAATGACTCCTGGACCAACAGAGTCCACCTGCGTCTGGATCACTAGACTTTCCATACATCCGGACTCATAGAATCCACAGACTCTGGGACTCATGGATGTTTTATGCATTCTAAATGATCTGTTGTTATCATGTTTTTGTGTTCTGTACAAGTGACATTTATTGCACGTCTGTCCGTCCTAGGAAGAAGGATCCTCCTCTGTGGTTCTTCCTGAGGTTTCTTATTTTCCCTGTTTAGGGTTTTTTTTTAAGTTTTTCCTCACCCGGTTCGAGGGTCTGAGGGCAGAGGATGTCACATCTGTACAGTTTGTCAAAGCCCACTGAGATAATGTGTAAATTGTGATTTCGGGCTATACAAATAAAATTTGATTTGATTTGATTTGATTTGTTGAAGCGCGGAGCGATCGAGTAACGGAGGAGCAGAAGAAGGACGATTGTCCCGTCTGCTGCGCCCCCTGCTGGCCGCCTGCTGCTACCTGCTGCTGCCGGGCGCCCGCAGCGACGACTTCCTCTACCAGGACATCGGCAAAGGAAACGGAAACGGCCAGAGTAGGTCCTGTGTGTGTGTGTGTGTGTGTGTGTGTGTGTGTGTGTGTGTGTGTGAGACAGTTCCCCCCAAATTCCAACCCGTTTTAAGTGTCAGGATGAGATTTGTCCTCGGCTCTGTTGTCTTGTGGACGGTTTAGTGGGAGTCTGCTGCTGCTCGGCCGTCCGTCCGATGGATCCTGGAATGATCCTCCGGGGGAATTTGGCTGTTACAGCAGCTGGGGACAGTACAGTAAATAACAGATAATAAAAAGAATAAAAAACTGAGCACAAAGTAGAACAAATAAAAGGTACAAAACCAGGTTGGTAATAATACGAACTGCAGAGTGTAACAGTAGGTGTAACAACAAGGATAAAAAGCCTCAACATCAGTGTCTCGACCCGTCACCGGAGACGATGCACAGAACTCGCTGTGAGCAGCTTCACGGGAGACTATTTTCTCTCCGTGTCACTGCGCAGCAGGAAGTGTGTATGAACACTGATGATAATGTTATACCGACAGGGCCAGTCTGCTGTCTGGTTCTTCAGAAGAAACGTTGGACCAGGTCTGACCAGGAGACTCGATCTGGCCCGGTTCCACTGCAGACGGCTGTTAGCAGCTTAACATTAGTGATCAAAACTGTGTGTCAGCTAACGGGATGCTAGCAGCGTGTTTGCGTCCGTCCTGAGATGCAGAAGAAGAGCGGACGAGGCCTTTTGGTCCAAACGTCCATCCTGCTGTGTGTCCGTTCTCCTGGTCTTCCCCGTGCTGATTAAAAGTGCGGCTCAGCTCGTTTTCTCACCTTAAAAATGGTCAAATGGTCCAAACTTTAGTTGCATTTTGAGCTATAAAACTTGGTCTGTTTCTCCTTTTGATCTAAAGTAACAGCTGTTGACCTTAGCGCTGCTAACTGACAACACCTGTGACCTCTGACATCTCACCTCCTGCAGTTTCTCTCATTTGGCACCATCTTGTGGCCAGAGTCTCCTCAGCCTCCGAGGAAGCGGTCTGTTACCTTCCACCCCCCTCCGATGGCAGCCGGTTCCAAATCCAAACTCAGGAGCCTCCTTCAGAAGTCTTTGTCCTGGACTTTGGAATAGTCCTTCACTTAAATTTGACGATGTAGAATCTCTCAAATTCAGTAGTTTGAGAAACACCGTCGGCCACCCGTGACAACAACCTGAACCTGTGCTGGCCCTGAGTTGGACCATCAGTCTTCTCTTTGGCCTTTGAAGACCTTCAGAAACTGCACAGAGGCGCTCGGGTTCATTGCACTTCAATAGGTTGAATGTTGGTACGTGCGGATGATGAACGTTGTGTTCGTGTCCCGTTCTGCCGGGAACTGGAGTGACGTCAGATGGTCCTGATGGTCCTGATGGGGCTGATGGTCCTGATGGCCCTTATGGTTCCACTGTCTGAGTTCTACAGAAGAACATGACATTGAGCAGATGTTGTGATTAAAGTGGTGAGAGGCTCAGCTTCAGTGATCCTGTCAGAACCTTGTTTACAGAACAGAAAAAAGATTCTGCAGTATGATGATGTTCCTCTCTCAGTCTTCTTCAGTGGCATCCGTCTCCATGTGGAGGCCCTGCGGGCCTCAGTGTCGGCCACCAGGGGGAGCACCGTCACCCTCCCCTGCCACTACCGCTACTAGCCCTCGCTGACGGTGCCCCGCAGGACCCGGGTCAAGTGGTCCTGGTTACCTGTCAATACCATCGGTGCAGCTGCCACCAGGGAAACTGAGGTCATTGTCGCCACGGGCAACCGTCACCGCAGCTACGGCAGCTTCCGTGGCCGCGTGCACCTGCGCCGCTCGGCGCCAGGAGACTTGTCTCTGGTCATCAATGAGCTGCGACTCAACGACACGGGCCGGTACCGCTGCGAGGTGATCGACGGCCTGGAGGACCAGAGTGTGACGGTGGAGCTGGAGCTGCAAGGTGTGTGTGTGTGCGTGCGTGTGTGCGTGCGTGTGCGTGCGTGTGTGTGTGCGTGTGTGTGTGAACATTAACATTGATCAGTCACAACATTAAAACCACCGACAGCTGAACAGAATAACACTCATTATCTCGCCGTCGTTGTCGCTGAGTTCTGCTGAGAAATCATCGACCCCCAAACGCCCAGGCGGACCAGGCACACCCCCCCATGTCCCCAGCAGCCCTGGTGGCTTTGGTCCCCCCAGCAGGACGACGCGCGCTGCTCAGGAACTGTTCAAGGAACACGACAAAGAGCTTAAAGTGTTGAAATGGCATCAAAAATCCCCCCGATCCAAATCTGACCGAGCATCCAGAAAAATTCTGATCCACGGAGGCCCCATCATGGGTCACTTGGCTCTGGCCTGTGGAGGGTGCACCTGTGGTGCTGAGCTCCCGGGGGTCGTGAGGAAGAACCCCCACGGGTTGGACTTAGTCCACTATGTCGGATTGGACAGGACGTGGGGTTTTGGAGGCCCGGTCACCCCTTTGAGCTCACTGCTCGAGTCCCCCCGTTCCTGAGTAGTTTTTGTAGCGTTGCGGGGGGGCGGCTGCCTCGGGGACTGTGGCCAGAAGGGGTTCACTTCGTGCGAATCGGTGTCTGTGTGGGTGTAACGGTCCAATAACATCTGTCTGAGTGTCAGGATTCAGGGTTTTCCAGCAGAACTTTGCTGAAATTCTTCAGAATTTATGTTCGTACGCACTGCAGAGGATGTTTCTGCTCCGTCCATCTGTGTGTGAACAGAATACCTGATAAACAACTGCGAGGATCATTACCAGATTTAATGGGGGGTTAATATGGTCAAGATTTCCCTCCCAGCTGGTTACATTTGTGGCCTCTAGTGGTGGAATTGATGGCTTGACGGAGACATGTTGCTGCTGCCCCCTGATTGCCCCACTGAACTGTCTCGTTTTAGGGCGAGTGTACTTCTTAAAGCACCGGAACAAGCTCAGCTTCACAGAGGCAGTCCAGGCGTGTGCCGCTGATGGAGGTCAAATTGCGAAGGTGGGCCAGCTGTACGCCGCCTGGAGGCTGATGGGACTGGACCGCTGTGACGCTGGCTGGTTGGCCGATGGAAGCGTCCGTTATTCAATTACAACGGCCCGGGCTAACTGCGGCCCCCCCAGAGCCAGGGGTGCGCAGTTTTGGGTTCCCCCCTCTGAACCTGAAGTTTGGTGCGTACTGCTGTCGGTAGATTAGCATTAGCATTAGCTGTAGCCTGGAAGCAAATTAGCAGTCAGCCAATTTTTTTCAGTTTTCAGTTATTTTGGATTAATCCCATTCCAGTTGCACAATCACTGATAGCGCTCAACACCTGTCACATGACGTATATCCATTATGATTGGGCTAATGGCCAAATATAAGTGGACACTACATGTGCAATGGTTTAGAGGTCATCGGGCATTAATGTGCTGCTGTGACTCCTCTGTGGGGAACTTTGGAACCCGTCTGCTGGGCGATCAGGCTCATAGCTGATTTTCCTGTTATGATCCAGTTCGTGCAGGCCACCTTCACGTGGAGCTACAGAGGTCTGACCCTGGACAACATCAAACTACCTGAAATCAAAGGCCTTCTGGACTCGGGTGTCTTCTTACGTTTGACGGTGTGTCATCCTGGTGAAAATCCTTGGCGGCGTCTTGGTCTCACATATTTTTGATACCAGATTTTCCTCACAAATCAGATCTGCTTTATTTCAGGTTGTTGTTGAGCAGCTTTGGCATTGATGGTGCTGATTCACTTGTCAGGTTCAGTCGCTGCTCTGACCGAACCTCCGTCAGACATTTGGACTGGGTTTTTCAGCAGTTCCCTGCAGAACTTCATATTGCACCTGCAAACTTCTCATTTTGATGGTAAACACAGTGTTTTCTGCTGGATTCTCTGTTTGTCTCCTGAATATCTGCGTATCCTAGTTCAGAAAGTGTGTATGCATCATCTGCTTTGTTGTTACAGTTAAACTACATTGTTTACAGCTATTGTGGAACAAAGAAACCACGTTCATGCACCTTTTTTATTCATCATATATGTTTATGCATTTGTGCTATTTTACTAATAAATAAAAGTTCTGCCATAAAGAAATTTTCTCATGTTAGGAGACAGCAGGTTATTGCTCCCTGCAGATCCTGTAGCTTTTTGTCAGGTCCACACTTGTATTCTGAGGGTGAGAATGTCACATGTTAATGTCATGTATCAACAGTGAGAAATGTTAAATCTTTTATCAACTAAAGGAGCACTTTCTCAATCTGAAGGGGTGGGAGATTCACCGGGGGTCACAGGGCTCCTCAACCTGAACACCAGACTGGGAGCGGAGCCTCTGAGAGTAGCGGAGGCCAGTTTGACGACAGGAGATACAGTACGCAGGCGATGAGGGCGAGGAGTTCAGGGGCGACGGGAGAGGCACAACAGCCAGATAGAGTCGGCCATCAGCGACTGGCGTGAAGAGCTGGAATGTTTTCACCTCTCATTCTGTGAACTGAGGATTTACTTCCAGTGGACCAGCTGAGAGCTGTACTGCAGCCAGCCACCAGGGGGCCACCCACATGATTGGGCTTCACTATCCCGGAGCTCTCATGTGGGCCATCTTTATTTTACAGTCTTTGGTTGTGATGCGGTAAAAGTCGGATTCACCTGAACAACAGCGAGTCACAGGTGAGTCCCGATGACTCGTCCGGTTGTAGCAGCTAACAGCTAACCGCTCGTCTCCGTTGGTGAAAAAACAGAAACTTGAGTTCAGAGGGTGCACGGTTGTGTTTTTCTGTCATTAAGGTAAATAACTGTGCTAACAAGCTAACAACTTCTGGAGGTTGTACTGTCCTTGACAGTTAGCGTAATGCTGTTAAAGCAAGAGGATTAGGTTAGCGTGTTGTCATCGTACTGGTACGCATGTTAAACACATAATGTAACATTGAATAAATTAGCTTCTATAGCAAGATGCTAAGCTTTAACATATTTTTCCGTGTTATGTTAACTGTTTTCAGGGCTCGCTGCGGTGATCTAAATTCTCTGATACTGATCAACACGTTGAGAGATGTTCCTGATGCCCTTTAATTGCTGGATTTATGCCGGATATTTGCAGGCACTCTGCGATGAGGCCGCGCCGGCAATAAACCCTCGAGCTGACGTTCAACCTTGCTTACGGTCCAAACAGGGTGGAGGCGGCTGCAGAGGCCCAAACAAACAGCTCCTGTGTGTGAGCAGCGTCGCTCTGTCTGGGCAACGCGTACCTTCACAGGAGGCCACGGAGCTGCTGGAACGGGTCAACAGGTTTAATAAACACACCCCATTTACACCTGCTGACCAAACCTGAGGACACACACATGGATTACATGCTTCCACAAATCAGATGAGTGCACACACGCATGGACACCAGGGTTGTCGCACACTGGGCAGGTCTGTCTGTGGCGCCGGCTGATGAAGGAGCCATTTACTCCACAGGGAGGTGAAGACTAAATACCAGGTCTGTTCTGCTCAGAGGTCTCCTCACAGTCAGCAGCTCCAGGCAGGAGGAGGTTTCTCACAATGTGAGTTTTACCCATCAGCAGCGCAAACAGAATTCAGAAATCTAACAATAACACGGCAAACAGATGATTCCAAGTTTTATTTGGCACAGCACAGTAAAGTGTACGTTCACACCAGGATTTGGGATCTGCACACAACCACTTTCCAGACCGGTTTCATTCGTTTATGTCCTGGAACAAAACGAGCTAGCTGTGTGTGTGTGTATGTGTGTGTGTGTGTGTGTGTGTGTGTGTGTCGTTCTGTGGATTTATTTTTCCAGATATGGACTTAAATATCTGCTCTCGGAGTTGAAGCAAAGCTTGACCCAAAAAGGTCATGGTCAACATTCCCTCTTCCACCTCCATCTTCGCTCTCACGTTTATCAATTCCTGCTTCACAGCTGTCATTACGCAAGTTTTGAGAGGTGATTTTGGTCAATAAGACCCTGTCACGGTCTCACAAACACAAAACTCCGTTGGAGGCCTTCATATGAGAATCTGTTTGCGCTCAGCAGGCTGTCTCAGGCTCTCTACATTAGTGAGAGCTGACGTTTACCAGCGAAGTAACAGTTTGATTGTGCCGCTACAGTAACTGCGTGAGCTCTTGACAGATCCTGCTGTTCACAGAGAATATTTACAGTCGGAAACATCCACGCAGCAAACACGCCTGATTGTCACAGTGCTGACAGGCGCCGCGGACTCGTATCACAAACATAAACCCTAACCTGCAAAACTGCGTCGTCAAGCGTCGTTTGCGACCGATGACCCGGTAAGGTGGACTTGTGCACCGTCCTGGCCCTGGCAGAACAGCCAGGCATTCGTTTTTTAAATTTCCTCAGTAAGGTGCGCTGGATTCAAACGATTAGCACAGAAGTGACTGAAGACTCCCAAAAGTGCGCAAGTGCCGACTGTTTCAATCCACGTCCGTTGCAGTGACCTTCTCTTCATCATCGAAAGGGAAATCCGGATGATCACAGTGACTCTGATCCTGTGCTCGTCAAGCTTCACAGATGATTTATAGCAGTAAAGAGAATTGAAAAATCATGTTCCCCCCTCCTGAATTCATGCAATCCTGGATTTTTTTTTACGGCCCCTCTGATCATTTAAAAAAACACAAAAACGTAACTTTCTCATCCTCCCTATTGTAGAGGAGTTAATATATTTTCATTGTGTATTTTCACGGGTCACAACCCAAAAGTTTGAAAACCACTGTAGTCCTCCGAGTCTAAGACCAGATGAAAGAAATAAAAAAACAGATCTAGAAGAAAACCCTAAAAATGCAGCTGAAGTATAAAACAATGCGTTTTACTTTGGAGAATTGGGCTGCAGCAAACACAAAGGTTGTTGGGCTGTTTTGGACACTGTGTGTCACTCTAAAGCCTCTAATATCACGCGGGAGATTTCTACAAGCCTGGTTTTCATGCACATTTTTGTCATAAATGGAAACAGAAAAAATCCTGAAATATCTCAAAAGTTTTTCCTCTTAAGGGAGGTTGAAAAGTTGACTAAAAGTTGATTAAAGGTTAAGGCCAATAAGCGCAACGGAAACGGATGAAGGATGACGTTTAGAGATCAGGTGACTTAAACGTCACCCAACTCACCCGTCTGCCACTGCAGGAGAGACGCAGATAAAAAGCACGTAACTTTGTGATGTTTCCCTCGTGCTGTTTGTTGTTGTATTTTCCGTTTCTCTTCCTCTCCGTTTAGTTAGTTGTGCTCATTATGTCATCAGTTTGCCTCGGCTTCGTCTTGTGTGGTAAAATGACACCTGGCCTGACCGGAGATCTTGGTGATCTCTTTAATATTCGTGTCACATTAGTGGATGGAAACACTCATAAATGTACATTTTTTGTTTGACATTTTCAGAAAACTAAATTAAATTTGTGGTAGATTTTAATGGAAACACAGCTACTTTTTCACACTTCACTCTGTGTTTGTGCTGATGACTGATTTCTGAAAACCTCATCTTTAACTGTGACAATACTTCCAGTGTGAATTAAACTGCTGAGTGCAGAGTGACACTCAAAGATCTAAAATGACATTATGGCTGTCGAAATGTGCTTTTAGTGTGTGGGGATGTTTTCTTTTGCATTGGTGTCCATGTTTCTTCAGAAGAGGGGTCCTTTTGTGGCTCTGTTGTATGTCCTTTCATTCTGGCTCAGAGCAGCTTCCTCTCTTCCCGTTGGCTGCTGACCCCTTTGCTTCTTCTCCTGAGGGATCTTTTGTGTAGCCGGTTGCTGTTGGCGCCGGCTGGGGGAGAAAAGGTTCGCATACTGATGACATCATGTAAACGTGAGCTGCCAGAACATTTACAAATGACCCTGAAGTGACTAAAGGCTCCCGTTCAAAAGCTCCCATCCGTTTTATGTCAAACTGTTGAACTGCTGCCCAGGTAGCCGAGTGTTTCCTGTACAAACAGTCAGGGAGGAAGGGGTTTTAAAGTAGTCAATAGCTTTAGCACTATGCAGTTAGACGCCCAGCTTGCTGACTCCGCCTGACTGGGAGCCACTGAACAATTTAAATGTTAAAAGAACTTTTCAAACATGACCCGAGTAGGACGAAACACAGCATCCGCCACCAGGCCGAGGCCAGTTTGACCACAGGGAGAGCGGTGCCAAGGTGGTCAGCTAATGACCTTATACTAACTGTGTGGCTTACTGAGGTAGCAGGAACCGCAGATACATTATCTGCCCATCTGGAAAGTGTAAACCACCTCAGTACTGGACTCCCTGTCATCAAATTGGCCTCAGTTTGTCTCAGAGGCTGGGTTCAATCTCCATCTGGCCGTGTTCGATAACTCCTGAATCTGCTACAGTTTGTATCATTTAGCGTCAGTAAGCAGTTACTTCAGTAACAAGTAAACCATCCGTTCATCGGTTCAGGCAGAGCCGCCGGAGGATATCAGAGGGAAAACCAGGATATATTTCTGCCCAAAACATGATCCAGTTTTACCAGAATCAGCGAATAAGGCTGTTACTGTACATCATTGAGGACCCGTCCAGCTACGCAGGAAATATGAAGCTAGTTATTAAGCTTATGTGCCCTCTAAGAATGATTGATGGGTGGTGTCATGATGCTCAGTAACTGCCAAAGGAACACAACAAAGCGGATCTGGGGAATTCTGAGGCTACGTCGACACTTTAAGCTCTTTGTCACTTTCCTTTGGCAGTTCCTGCCCAGTTTTTGTGGTGTCCCAGGATGCATCGTCCTGTTGTGGAACCCACCGTCGTCGGGCTGTGCAGGTGCCGTAGGGGGTATGTTTGGTTTTCGAGTGTGTTTGGGGCAGATGTTTTTGTCAAGTGTGCCAGGATGAAGGGTTTCACAGCCCGGCGAGATGATCTATGTCATTCACTTCGCCCAAAATGGTCTTAATGTTATGGCTGATGGATGTAAATACACATGTGAGCATTTCACATTGAGCTCACCCTCTGTGCATTGTACTTGTGGCTCCTCCCACTCTCCATTTAACATACACCGTATCACAGGCAGGTGGCGCTGTGTGTATCCTGCATCACACTGGTAGCGGACTATGGAGTTGACAGGGTAGCGTTCTTGGAGGCCCCCCATCGGCCGGCCATGTTCCACCTCAGGTGGCGCTCCGCACATGACTGAGAGAAAGGAACAAAAAATATACACGTTTGTTGTTTAACAGACATCAACCCACAGTACAAACAAACCAAAGCTCATTTTCACTAGTTGCTGGCTCATTTTTGGTCCCCTGACCCAACTCAAGAGTTCTGTGTCATGGTTTAATTTAAAGGGCCAGAGTAAAAATTACTTTTGAGCCATAAACCAGAGCAAACTGGTAGACTTTTACCAGTAGGTGGTGCAAGTGACTCAGCCACTCCTGAGTGGAACATAAAAAGAACCTATAAGAACTTTGGCACATCATAATTTAGTTTCCCACTAAAACTACTCAACTTACCATTTCTTCTTCTAAAGTTTTACATCAAAATAAGAAATAAGACTTCAGCCAAGTGACACTCAAGAAAAGACGGCAGATGGCAGTTACTCAGATTCAGGTACAGTATTGAATGAGTGCAAGTCGGTGAGGAAGTTTTTATTTTTCTATTTAAGATGTGATACAGTAACTTTAGCTGGGTAAACGGAGAGTACTGCGGTGTGAGCATGTAGAAAGTCGCGTAATCTGCACAATCTCGTTATAATGAGACCTCCCTCTCGTAGATGTTGGTCAGAGTAATATTGCAGCGTACTATGTACAAGTGCCAACTCTAGTAACGCTACAATACAACAGGTATGCCGCACAGTTGCACTGACCTCTTCGGTAACACCAGACAAACACTGGTTTAGTCAGGTTGCCTAAAACTAAACCGGCTCAAGCTTGTACACTGGAGCAAACCGGTGAACTCTTTTAGGAATGGTGCTATGAAATATTTGCAATATTTTCAGAATCCATATCCGAAGCAAATTTCTCTAGTGGACAGAAATGAACGGTCACATCTTAGCTAGTGGCAAATTCCAACCTACCGGGTCCAGTCTTGCAGGTGAAGGGAAGGTGGTAGTTACAGGGCACGTCATTCCACTGTCCGCCCTCAAGCCAGATCATCACCACGCAGTCCTCCCCGGAATTGAAATAGTTATCTGGCTGGTTGGACCTCCAGTTCTCAAAGGTCTGAGAAGAGAATGACAATTGACGAGTTATTAAAAGATTAATTATTGATTATTTATTATAATTAACTTAAGGAATCAAACTCACCAGAGGACTTCCGTCTGTCCAGCGGAAATCATTCTGCACATCTTTGTCATTAAGTCCAATCCATTGGTAGTCCTGACCATTGGCTGCGTAGCACAGAGAGGTTTTTAAATTTGAGTTCAAGATCACTCATTAAGATTTCAGCAGCTGGACAAACACACAGAGTTACTCACAGTTCACAAACTGCTGCTCCTCCTGGGAAGTGATGCTGACCAGGTGGGCGTTGAGCTCCTGACAGTGTTGCTCAGCCTCAGACCAGGTGTCTCTCTCCGCAAAGTGGAAGTAACAGTTGCCCCTAAACTCCACCCAGCCCTCGGCACAGCCCTGAACACCTACACAGGCATTTAAACACCTCATGACATATTTGGACAATAGTATAACAATACTTTAAGATGGAATCTCTATGTTGGTTTCCAACTTCCTGATCTTTCTCAGGTCTTACACTGTATCCTAATGATAGAGTATGGTATCAACAATAAGTAATCCACTTACCTTCCACTACTTCAGGCTGCTCCACAACAGCAGGGGTTTCAAATGACACTGATGGTGCTGTAGTTGGTCCTACATGGCCTTCCTGGCTCTCCTTCCCATGTCTTGACTGATCATCAGGCTCAGGGTAATCTGTACTTTCCGGCGGAAGGGTGACAGAAAGATCTTCAGCAGTTGGTGCTCCACTTCCTGACAGATGCAAGCTTTGGCCGAAAGAGACACTAAAGTCGTGACGCATCCCCGACCCACTTCCTTGACCACTGACCTCCACAACACCCCGGCCCTGTTCAGGTTGGCGTGTCAGTGGTGGTACTGTCACTGCGATCGTATCAATGTCTGTTACATAAATGACTTCACCATGATGCTGGGGCAAGTCGCCAGAGGCAGAGCCGCTGCCTGAGACACCGGATGGAAAACCACTGGGAAAGCCGCTGTGGAACCCAGATCCGAAGGGGCGAAATCCAGAGACTTCCTGTTCACCCAGCGGCTCAAGTGTTAGGTCAATAGCACTGTGGTCAACAAATGAGATTCCAGAAAATTCACCAGAACCTGTCCCTGACATACCTCCTGATCCAGACACAACTCCTGATCCGGACATGACTTCTGATCCAAACGTAAGTCCTGAGCCAGACAAATCTCCTGAGCCAGACATAACTCCTGATCCAGGCGTAAGTCCTGAGCCAGACAAAACTCCTGAGCCAGACATAACTCCTGATCCAGGCGTAAGTCCTGAGCCAGGCAAAACTCCTGAGCCAGACATAACTCCTGATCCAGACATAACTTCTGATCCAGATGTAACTCCTGAGCCAGACATGACTTCGGATCCAGACAAATCTCCAGAGCTGGACAAAACTTCATATCCAGACATACATTCCCATCCATATGTACTTGAGTCCCAGAAAGCCCCACTGGTGTCAATGCCTCCTTGGCCTAACTCCTGCTCGGTAGTTTTTTGGTGTTTCTCCACCATCTTCCTCTCCTGAGCCAGACATAACTCCTGATCCAGGCGTAAGTCCTGAGCCAGACAAAACTCCTGAGCCAGACATAACTCCTGATCCAGACATAACTTCTGATCCAGATGTAACTCCTGAGCCAGACATGACTTCGGATCCAGACAAATCTCCAGAGCTGGACAAAACTTCATATCCAGACATACATTCCCATCCATATGTACTTGAGTCCCAGAAAGCCCCACTGGTGTCAATGCCTCCTTGGCCTAACTCCTGCTCGGTAGTTTTTTGGTGTTTCTCCACCATCTTCCCATCCACCATGATGGTTATCAAGTCACCACTGCTACCACTGATTTCCCCACTTCCACTGATGAAACCTGATCCAGATATACTGAAGCCAGAGTGTTGTTTGTCAAACCCCTCCCCAGATCCAGATCCAGATGCAGATGCGCTACCCAGATCTCCAGACGTGAAGATGACAGCACTTCCCCCTTCTGCCTCCTGCGGACCTCCAGAGGTAGAGTGATCTCTGGAGAACAGGTCCGTACCTCCACTGAAGATAACGTCTTGTCCTGATCCAGAGACTTCACTAGTGGAGCTGGAGGTGCTGGACTCCCCTGAGATCTCCCCACCTGCAGAACGATCAGCTGAACCAGAACCAGACTCGTCAACGGGAACTGGTGGTAAAATGGGAGCCACTGGGAGAAATATTTAAAATCCAGACAGAGCAAACACAGAGTACAAACTTTATGTAAGGTGTAGCAGCAAAATAGCTTAACTGAAACAGTATAATGGTGGAAATTGTTGAGAAACGTTATCTTTAGTTCACATTCTCATCCTTACCAGTCGGGTCAACATGGTCAGGTGTGACGATTGTCTTGTTGATCAAATCCTTTATCTCGGTAATATTTAGGCTGGTTTCAGTTTCATTGTAGAGAACAGTTGTCTCAACTGAAACAAACAACAGAAAATTGAGATTTCATCAAACTTCTTTTCAAATTTAGCATCTTGTATTGTGTTGTTTTTGCGGATGACACATATATCTTTTGTACAGGGGAGGACTTACAGCAAATCTTGGATATGGTTGTGAACGAAACGCACAAATGATAGTTTTAGTTCAATTCAAATAAGTTATTACTAAACTTAAGCAACACTAAACCTAAACTTATGATACCTGGAAAATCGTATGATAAATACACATATGCAGTTGGTACTTGCAAGTTTTTCAAGTAAAACTTGAAAGAGTCTATGAGAACACGTTCCTGGGAGTTATACTGGATCACAAGCTTTGCTGGAAGCCTCACATTAAATATGTGTGTAGTTAGATGGGAGGGAGCGTTGGTTGCTGGGAAAGGCTGGACATACTTTGAACCAGAAATCACCATATAAACTGTACAGTGCACTTATATGACCATACTTGCATTAGTGTATTGCGGTATGAGGAAATACCTGCAGACCAGAATACAAAGCATATGGACACTGCAGAAAAGAGCAGTTAGAATAATAAATCATGCTGAATATCAGGAACATACAAGTCTTCTGTTTTTAAAGACAAAGACTCTGTCCAAATTAAAACAAATCATGTATAAAGTAATTGATCTTTATTGATCTTTTTGCTTTTTCTTGTTCCCTCTTGAACAAATCTTGATTGTTGAGTTTGGACATTATTATTTTCCGTATTTATGGTTTATGTTGTCATGGATTTTGTTTTCATCTCGTCATGTTTGTTGGAGACAAATTCTAAAAAAGGAAGCAATAATACATCTACAAGACCATGCTGAGGCATTGACAAGGACTTAAACCTGCAGGGTCTTAAGGCAGAGGGCGTCACATCTGGACAGATTCCGAAAGCCCAGTGGGACAACTTGGGATTTTTATGCTATACAAATAAATCTGATTTGATTTGATTTAATTTGATGTTTACAGGTGCTGAAGCCTGGAGCCCAAACTAAAGCTTATTTATTTAAAAGCTCTGGTATACTGATACAGATTGATCGTGAGGTGATCAGCTTCATCAGCATTGTGTCCACTGGGGGCAAGAGAAGGTAACGTACATACTTTTATGATGAAAAATGAAAAAACCGCCTGTATCCGTATGAAAAAAAGTCCGAAACTACAGGTTTAAGAGAACAATTTTTCATGCATCTATCTTACCTGTGGGAGCAAACTGATTAAATGTTACAGTTGTCTTATTGATAAATTCCTTGATCACGATGCTCAGATTCACGCTGCTTTCGATTGCAGCTGAAAAGGTGAAAAAAAGTAACAGATTAAACTCAACTCAGTTTAAAGAAAAAGGTTAACTGTGCCATAAACAGCACTGAGAGGGCAACAAATATATAATGGTTTGCCAAAACTACTCTTATTACTTTTAGATAACTGCTTCAACTGAGGAATGCATGATATTCGATTTTTGTTGATATTTTCCTGCTCATCTTGGCCGATCGCTTTTATACCTTTGAAACAGTAGGCATCGTAGCGTGAGTGCTCATCAGGAAACCCAGTCTGGTTGGGGAAGGCATAGATGATGTGGACCCCAACCTGCCCGCCCCCACAGTGGGGCCTGGGGTTGGCGATGGGGTACCGGACACTACGGTCCATCAACCAGCCTGGACGGCACTTGTCAAGCCCTTGGTTCCATGCAGCGTACATTTGCCCGGGGGTGGCCAGTGTGGTGTTGAGTTTCTGACAGTGCTGCACAGCCTCCTCATAGGAGAAGCTGTCATAGTCACTGGTGAAGAAGACCTCACCTGGCAGAATTACAGCAAGTCAAACGAGTAGCTAGATATCTATTGCAAAATGTGAATTTGAGTGATTCAGAGGCATGAAGCTTACCTCGCAGACGTTCTACGTAACAAAACACATCGTAAAGTTCACCAGCTGGCCTCAGGCCATAGGATCTCACTCCTGGGAGGTGTGGCAGATTACCAGCACAATTTTCTCTGGGTGACATGATGGGATACCTGAACATGATGAGAGGATGTTATAAACCTCTAGGAATCTATTTTTCTTAATACTGGACAAGACATTCACAACCATCAATTTAAAATACAGAATTTTTGATTGTTGTCCAATTTTAGAACAAGAGCAGCAATTGTCTTTAAGATGGGGTATATTGCTACAGTAAATGGCCTGGTCCAAGGCGTGGAGGAAAAAAATAACTATTACTCATTATTCCATTACAAAAATCAAATCTGTGAACATTACGAGAAACATAAAACACAAACTGATACAGTATACTGGTCATTCTCTATTCTCCATATGTTTCCAGCTCACCTGACTGTCTGATCGCTGAGCCAGCCAGCGTCACATTGGTGGAAACCTTTCTCAAAGGCTGCCTGCAGCTGTCGGGGGCTTGCAATGACGGCCCCAACATTTTGGCAGGCCTGCTGAGCCTCCAGAAAGGTCAGAGTGTACCGACCAGTGACGGGCCGGTAGTGGAACACCACACCTGAAGCGAGGGAGTGAAGAAAAAACATAAAACAGGAAGGGTTTCTGTCACTCTGGAACAGAAGGGGAGACTGAACATTTGTCACATTTGGTCAGTTTCTGAATTGGTGACATTAAACATGAAACTGTCCCAATTGTCTAAATAAAAACAATAAGATAACTAGAATGATAAATAAAACACATAAAATTACAATGAAGAAACGTGGATACATAAATACACAAAGAGATAAAACCCTCGTCTAAATAAAAAAAGTCGTGTCACATGACACGATTATAGGCCACATTGTTCAGAGGGTGTGGCCTTACAGCCAGTAGTTCTGGTAATGTTGTCTGTTCTGTGTGTGTGCTTTAGTCCTGCCGATCTCAGAAGAGTTATTAATCATGCAGTACAAACCCAACTGACCCGTGGGAGCCATTTCAGCATCAGTCAGGTCCATGTGAGTCACTTTCGTGTATGAGTCTGTCACACTGGGTGGGATGGCCAGAGGTAGCAGGGTGGCGACCTCTCCACCTACAATCTCCTCCACCCCTGGTGGGGTGGTGAAGCCTGGGGACACCCCAGGAGCAGGTGTTAGGCGGATGATGTCTGGGAAAGGGGTGGTCCTCATTGGCACAGCATCTTCATCCTCAGAAGCTAAGAAAATTACACAGCTGCTTGATAAGATTGAACATTATTGAATATTGATTCTTTCAACCAGAAACAATCCTCAACAATCCAATCAATCAGTTTGTTACTTTATTCTCAGTCTCGGTGAAGAGTTTACCTTGGAAGCAGATGGCATCATAGCGAGAGTCTGGGTAGGGGTAGCCTGTCTGGTTGGTGAACAGGTAGACAGTTCTCACCCCCAGGAGCCCCCCTCCACACTGAGGCCTGGCGATGTTGATGGGGTAACGTACGCTCCTGTCTGCCAGCCAGCCAGCGTTACAGACATCCATGCCAGCCTTCCAGGCCAGGTAGAGCTCCCCGGTGGTAGCCAGCCGAGCACCAAGTTTGGCACACTGATCTCCTGCTTCATAGAAGGAAAACTTCTCCACAGACATGGAGTAGAAGACTCTGCCTGCACGAGACGGTGACATGACGGCCCACGGTTACGTCCACAGGCATTTCATGTGACGCAGGTAGCATTGATGACGGATGAGCATACCTGACATCTTCTCAGCAAAACAGTACACGTCGTAGGTCTCATTGACATCTCTCACACCATAGGTTCTCACCCCAGGGAAGTTCTCCTTGTCTCCATAGCAACGCTCCCGCGGCTCCTGGATGGGATACCTTGAGTGGTGAAGGGAGATGTCAGTCATTTATTGCAAGTCTGTTGGTTCTTGTTTTATACTCTCAGAGTTAGAAAGACATGAAAATGTATCTATCGCAGGTTGCAGAACTCAGATTGTTTCATCCAGTGCACTTTTGCAGAACCGTGGCTTTATATCTGTGGTTCATCGTGTTCTTCTTGTGCCTCTGCTGTTTTTGTCAGTACGCACTGACAGCGAAGGCAACCCCCGTCAGTATGAGCATTTAGACATGATGCTTGGACGGACAGACGGTACCTAACAGTCTGATCAGACAGCCATCCAGCATCGCACTGGTGGTATCCGTCATCATAGGCAGCCTGGAGCTGTGCTGGAGTGGCGATAGCAGCACTGCTCTGGCTGCAGGCGGCCTTGGCCTCCTCAAAGGTCAGGGTGTAGCGGGAGGTGATGGCCCGATAGTGAAACACGATTCCTATGAAACACAAAAAGTGAACAGAAGACAAATAAAGAGATTTACATCCATATTTTGATGATTTCCTTTTAATTTATCTGGCCGTCTAATTACATGATGAGACAGAATCCCCTAATTTATGCGATGCAACAGAATTTTAAAAGATTTCAACATACATACGTAGTTCTTGGGAGTGTTTTTCAATACCTCATTGATCAGCGGTTTTAAAAACTGTGCTGAACATGTGCACTAACAGGCTTGTTGGAGCGTAAAAATACAGAATGTTGATGCATTACATGATCGTCTTCTTTGAAGATCGTCCTGTTAACGTTGGTTTGACAGACACTTTGAGGTAGAATTGCAGGGAATCCATCACTTACGCCATAGTGATTAGTGATAAAACACTGACTTTAATTTTGAAAACTAAAAGTGTTTGTGGCGTACCCTGAACCTGGATGTCCACAGAGTCGTAGTTGTCCTCGATGCCGTGTATCACCTCGCAGCGGTACGTGCCAGAGTCTTTGGAACTCAGCTCTGTTATTTCCATGGAGGCATCAGTGGCCACCAGAGGGTAGTTGACCATTGTCACTCTGTCCAGGTACTCTGTCTCCACCTGAACTTTCCCCTCTGATGCCACAAGGATCGTGGTGGCTTTCTCCTTGGTGACATAGGTCCATTTGATGCGGTGGGAGGGCAGGGCGATGGTGGGGGCTCCGGGGTCATTGACTGTGTCTTGGAAGTAACATGGTATCACTACCTTGCTGCCCAGGATAGGACGGAGAGGCGTCTCCACGGGGATGCTGACATGTAATGTACCATCCAAGTCTGGGTAAAGACAAGTTAATATGTAAGTCGTCTGATTTGTTAATGAGGATACTAATTTAAGATTTAGTGCAGATATGTTTCCATAAAATCTCTGAGTTATGGGCTGTATAACA
>KV751377.1:5302850-5323171 GCA_001698575.1 Mola mola | reverse complement strand
AGCCCATACACATTTTCATAAGAGACGTTAGCAGAAAAACCTACATCAAAATACTGTTCTACCAATTAAGCAACGGTTGACACAACAAACAGTGCAGTGTTGGTACAGATACAGATGACCTGGAAAGAGACTCAACAATATATGTCACATAGTTTTAGCTCTAATATCAATTTCTCATTTTTTCTCCACAAAAACGTACATAAACATATTCTCACTTTCTTCAAACGGTCAGGTTCAAAGGACCTTAACGCAGACATTTAGTTTTCTGTTGAATATACAATATGTAGCTTTGCTGATTGTCGGGTCTCAATTCCCGGTCGGCAAATAGCGGTACTACAGGCTAACTGGCACCTAAAAGACTCGACACCTTATTAACTGCTGGTTGAGGAATCAATTTACTGAAACTGAAATTTGTCCTATTTAGTCTTTGACTGTTTTACCTTCATGGCCTTCAAACGATACTGTAACTGAGATGAAGGGTAAGGACACACACAGCAGAAGCAAAGGGGTCATCGTCATCTGAAAAACACCCAAATTGACAACAGTGGAATCAGTTTTGAGAGAAGGATGATAAGAAACCTTCTCTGATCACACAAAAGTGAGCATAAAGTCCAAACAAGGCAAGTATACAGACAAACCTCTCCACCAGAAATGTTCACTGGACGAACAGTAAGGTGAGTGTTAGAACATGGGTTTATTATCATTTTTTCACTTCTGAGTGCTTTTCCTCACTCCTGTATGCCCACATTCATTTTCCAGGATTTTCAGTGCTATTTCAGTGGCTATTACGTCATCAGCTAAAACTGGAGCAGGACGTCAAGAGCTTTCAGTGTCGTTTGAAAAATTCCGTATGTGCCCACTGATGAATGAAAGCCCCTCTGTCTCTGGACACAGGAGCTGTCTTTAGTACCAAATGATGCTGGCTGAGACGGAGAAGTTTTTCCAGTTGTTGAAATTTAGTGAGAATGAGTGTTGCACCTTACAAAGTGTCCATTCAGCGTGTGGCCTCACATTTTTCAGTACATTCATGTGTGAAAATACAATCAGCTGCTGTCCTGTTATTCCTCACCTGGGAATCTTTCTGTTGACAATAAGAATCTGTTAAAAAACCAAAATAACAACCTCTGTATGAACTAAATATAAACATGACCATACATACAGTCTAATGTATATACTTTACTGTGTTTTCCTTCATTCTCTTGAACTGACCGGTGAGTTTGTTTGATTTTATTTCATTGACAGTTGCTCCAGGACTGGAGAAGTGTTTGGTGGAGACTGAAGAAGTGGTGCACAGGCAAGAATCTACAACTAAACCAAGCAGCTGTTGGCCAGCAACAACACAAACCCACGTCTACATCGGTGGAGCTGAGACAGAGCAACGTTCACTCCACACAAAGGTCACACACGTCCACCCAGACAAAGAATCAGCACAGCCGGTTCACCCTGCTGCTGTCTGACCAGACATACACGAGTACCTGCCGCCATCTGACAAGAGATACAGTACCTGCTGAGACGTATTCGCCCTCTAGATCAGTGAATGTTTCACTATATAATCTTGGCTTATATAATGATCATTAAGCATCTTATAGTTCTTTCTTTTTTATTTTCAAAACATATGCAGATATTAATTGTGCACAAAGTGTAAGTGGACTGACTATGATGATCCCTGATTTTCCCTGTAGTGCCACCACGAGGTTGTCATGGCTCTGATGGAAATATCTCAACAGCTATTAGATGGAATGCTGTGAAATCTGGTGTCCACAGGAATCCTGGTGGCTGTCAGGAGATTCTCCGTCAAACAACAAGCAAATCTTTTCACATAATCAGAAACGTCTTCCACATCTACGTCCCCACAGGATGAACTGCAGGAGCACCAGTGATCGCCTGACCTGGTCCCGTCATCAGCTAGAAACTTATATATCAACACCTTCTCAACCATCCACACCGACTCTTCTGCTCAAATCTCACTTCACTGTGGACTGAAGAAACTGAAAATGATCCAGTTACTGATACAAACACTTTAGCTTCTGTTGTCTGATGATGCCTAACAATTTTTCTCTCGTTTTTAAGTTAATTTTCAGATTTTACTGTAACCCATTAAATAAGAGCCAATATCAACTTTGGATCCATTAACGTCAGCTCTACAAACACGCATCTATCAAATCCCGACACCACATGGTTGGTTTTCCTTCTTCATTTTCTGGCATCTTTAAACATCAGTGCGAGTCCCAGCTGAGCCCTGACTGTGCTGCGTTCAGGAGCCCGGCCCCACAGCGCCTGCAGTGATCCGCGCTGGAGCGGGAGGAGCGCACTGACCTTTCGGCTTCAGGTGACTTGGCGTCGATAAAACTTCATTTATCATCCGGACGCAGGAGATGCAGCTCGTTCACGCTGAATGTGTGTGTGGGTTGCAGACCCAGAACTCACCCAGCAGGCTAACAGTTGCCCTGCTGTCTCAGGTGTGTCACCGCACAGTTTACGCAACCCCATCCCAGAATAATCTCACTGTGATGTCGTTCCGACCTTGACGTCTGTCACCCAATATTTCCCTCTGTGCTCTTCCTGACTTTGTGCCTAATTCTTGACCGTCTCATGTTTACTTTCCAACTCGGCTGCTGTGATGGAAGTTCACTCGGAGGCGTGTAAGGACGAAATCGTCCCCCAGTGTTGGCGGTAACAGATGGACACCTCAGGAGTCATGAAATAGAATTAGGGAAACTGTATGTACTGCACATAAGGACATGTATCTCAGTCATCCCCTGGTGGCTGGCTGCAGTATAGCTCATATCTGTCATTTTAGGTCGCTCTTCTCACACTGATGTGTGGTCAAGTGTTTTCTGGTTTGGTTTGAATGGCTTATTGCTATGCTAAACTGCAGAGATATTAGCGGGACCTGGATCCTGTGGTTAACCAGAACCTTGTTCCAAATGAGCACCAGACGACAGGAAGCAGAGATGCAGCAGCCTTTTTTTTTTTTTTTTTATGAATGTAAGTTCTGTGAGTCACCTTCACGTTCAGATGACAGAAAAACCGATAGCTAGCTGTGGCAGACGTGAGCTGGCCGGCTGAGCACGTTCGTCTGGTAATTTTAGAATGGAACTGGTCATATTGATTTGGCTTGTTTGGATATTCTTTACATATAAATTGAAGTGAGCGAGAACAGGCAGATACATGGAATAAGTTGATTGTCTGAGTGATGAAGTCACAGCCGTCACACACGCTCACGGTGAACGTCAGCGCAACCTCGGGCCAGATTAACCGACTGAGCTGCTCCTTCACACGGCGGCCTCCTCACAATGGACTCTAAGGTGTGCGAGTGAGCCACGCCAGGTCAGGCCAGCCCTGCTCCACACTGCGTCCATTCAGTGGTGGGGTGGCCGCCGCGGTATGTTCCGCTCACGGCTGAGGTGCAGCCCAATAAGGCCTCCGTCTGTTCCAGGAAGGGACGGGGGCAGGGCCTCCGGCGTGCCGCCCTGCCAAGGTAAACACCAGGCGGGCGTCCAGGGGAGCCCAGCGCCTCCACCTGGCCCAGAGTTCTCAGAACAGAGATGACATTGACAGCAGGCGCACACACAGAACCACAGTCACATGTGAGGAGGCGCGAGGAGGCCTGAGGGAATGCACGGCGGCGTGCTCGCAGCTACTCTCAGGTGCCGCAGGTTGTGCCGGGAACGTGCACGGCTGGTTTTGGGTGCACGAGAACACGCTGCGATCACAGACATGCAGACTTCAACATGTCAGCTGTAACGGGCGCCTTCATTACCATTCACAACATGGGCTCCCACAGCCTGCTGTCACCATGGGAACAGGTCAGCACTCTCCTGAACTGGAGTAGAAAAGAAAGTTGATCTGACACCAGTTTGGAGCCGCATCAGCACCAGACTGACTGAAAGTGTTTTCCGGGGACTTAAAATGAACCGAAAAGCAAGGAAATCAAGTTGTTCTTTGATTAATAGGGTTGGAATTGAGAGAAAACCGCTGACAGGAGAGACGAGCTGAAGGTTTGGACGAGAAATCATCCAAAAATACGCAAACAGTAGCGACCTAATTAATACATCAGTACGTGAAACGCTAACGTGACGCAAGTTCACAGGCGCTTCGTCACATCCAGGGACGATGTGATTAATTAGTTCAGCATCATCATCATCAATTCTTTCAGAGCTTCATTAAACCCTCAGAACATGTTTTAGCCTCGCAGAGATCAGAACAGCTTGAAAAAGTTCCTCTCCTGCAGATGTGTGAACGGGTCTATCTGAACCAGACCTAACCCAGACCTGCCGCCCCCCACCCCCCCACCAGATGAAGACCGTCCCTCCTGCAAACCTACCGTTGATGCTCCGCAGCTCCCAGTGCTGACACCTCCGGGGCCTGTTGCTCCTGCCTCGTAGGAGAGCAAAAGAAGCTTTATTCAAACTGTCCCTCACGGGTAGACGCTGGATGGAGGGAGGGGACAGAGAGAGAGAGGGAGAGCAAGGGAGGGAGAGAGAGGGAAGGGGGAGGGAGGGAGAGGGAGAGAGAAAGGGGGGAGGGAGAGAGAGGGACAGAGGGGGAGACGGAGAGAGAGGGAGGGAGGGAGAGAGAGAGAGAGAGAGAGAGAGAGAGCAAGGGAGGGAGAGAGAGGGAAGGGAGAGGGAGAGAGGGAGAGAGAGAGAGAGAGAGGGAGAGGGAGAGCAAGGGAGGGAGAGAGAGGGAGAGAGGGAGAGAGAGAGAGGGAGAGAGAGAGAGAGCGAGAGAGAGCGCGAGAGAGAGAGAGAGAGAGAGAGAGAGAGAGGGAGAGAGGTCCTGCCAGCTGGTGAGGTCAAGCAAACAAAGCACAGGCACAACAACCTTAAAAAGTGCTGAAGAAACAACAGCCAGAGTGATGATAACGATAATATGTCGTCCTCTCCACTGTGGTTGGAAAGTGAGGGAACCTCCAGACACACAGGGGGCAGCATCCCCACTGTTAGCTGGAAACCACAGTGGGAGCGGACACAGCCTCTGAGGGTGGCGGAGGCCAGTTTGATGACAGGAGGGAGGCGAGTCAAAATTCTTTCTCTTCTCACCAAATGTGAAGCGAGTGTGGAGAGACAAACCAAGACGGTTGAGACGTACTTTGTCCCCTTTCCCATCTGCCAACACGGAGGGGGAGGGGCTTATGAGCTGTGCCGCAATCAGCCGCCAGGCTCGCGTCGGCCAGTTTGATCCAGCGTCATTGCTTGTGCTCAACTCAAAGTGCATTGTGGGTTGTCAGGACTCGGCTCGTTTGGTAGCAGCTGACGGGCCGGTGACGCTCAGAGAAACTTGAGCTCAGAATGTGAACGCTTGAAAACAACTGAAACAATATTTACTGTGTAGTTGGTGAAAATGTTGAGTGTTTGAACGAGTCGTCTCCTCCGTCGGATGTTCACAATGTCTAATCAGAACGACGTCTTCGACTTGTGACTTCTTTCAAATTATCCAAATTCCTGAGCACATTTAGATATGAAATAACCAGATACGTCAATGAATCCCAACCAACAACTGACAAACAGGAAATCTGCAGGTCAGAGCCACAGATAAACTCATTTGCTCGTCTCTAACGAGCCTGACCGAGGCTCCCGGTGAAGACGAGCCGTGAGCAGAAGCTGTTACACGACTGAGGTTCCGGCAGGAAGGACGGCCTTCCACGACGTGACCCACGTGGTGATAAGTTACGATTAAATCTCCACACCGAACTCTTCCCATCGACCCAACGTCCCCCCACGAGACGCCGTGAGCGCCGGGAAGGTGTGTGCAGACCTTCTGACGGCGACCTGTCAATCTGCACTCCGTCAGCTGCCGCGTGACGACGGCCTGAACGTTTAAATGCCGCAGCGCCTCCACGGCCCGATGTTGTGCACGTCTCCGCGCTGGGACAGTTTCCCTGATGTCCTCGAGGCTCTCTCTCTATCTTTACGGTCACATGGGCCACGGTGGCAGGTCGGTCGAGTTTGGAGCTCCGTTTTCAGCTGACGGGACAAACTGAAAACTCGGAACACTTTTTTCCCCAAAGATGTTTCTGTCTTTCAGGCTGATGACGTTAAAGGGGCTGAAACGTGGTGATTGACAGCTGAGCGATCAGGAACCGGACGGCTGATCACCACTGCACGGACGCCAAATGACGCGTCAGAAGACGCTGGCGGCGCTCGTATTTGGATATTTTGGCCTCAGTTTGCTACAGTGAGAGGAAAGGAGGCCAAAGTTTAGTTTTAAACAGCTAACTGATGCTAACTGGGCCCAGTTTAAGATTTCCTGCTTGGCAGCTAACAGCTGTTACGCTGTTAGCTGGCCTGGACTTATTCTTGTTTCCTGTTTTATTTTGAAGTCTCTTTCATTTCCTGTACACCTGATTCCTGTCGACACTCAACCTGGGTGTTAAAGATGGCCTGTCGACATACCATTACCCTTAAAACCCCTTCGGTCCTGAGAGTTCAAACAAAACCGTTGCGTGTCTGAACGTGGTGGAAATGTTTTCCTGAAGCCTCCTGTTTGCCCCCATGAAACCTGGTGATGTGTTCGTCTTCTGAGTGAAGAAGAATGCAAGAATGAAAGTGAAGAATTAGTTTGATTGGTTTGATTTGGGTTAACTGGAATTGACGAGCACACAGTTCGTCATCGGTGCGTATGTGTTTTCCACACAGTGCACCATTGTTTGTGGTGATTTCAGCTCATTTGCAGTCTCAGTGAGTTCAGGAGAGCTGCGCACCTGAAAGGCCTCTCAGAGTGGACGAGGGAGGTCAACACAAAGGTGCCTGTGTTTTCTCTCTTCCCCGCGTCGAGCCGAATGTGAGAGACCGCACACTGGAAGCGAGCCGGACGGCCGCTGACAGGGAGAGTTGGATGGGATGGAGCGCCGAGGCGTCTCTTTCAGTTCACACAGACGAACGCCCCGCTGTGAACCCGCTCACTCCTAATCATAGCAGACGAACATAGAGAGAGCGAGCAGGACACCCAGGGGGACAGCGGAGAGTCAAACATTCAGTCTCACTATTCGTCAGCAGCGGTTCTTATACCATCCTGACCAGCGCTGCTCCCCCAGTGATGCCTGGACTTCTCTGTTAGCATCCCAGTGTCCTTTGATTCACAAGCAAATCATTTCCACACTAACACTCATAGAAGAAGCCCCACTGTGTTCATTTAGAAAATATGATATATCGTAGCTTCTCAGAGGCCACCGGAGCCACAAACATGACCCAGTGAAACAGAGAGACTCAAGTACACGTGAAGATTTATCAACTATTGGTTTTACTTCACCACTTTCATGCATCGCCACTTATATAACACTCACACACACACACACACACACACACAGCCTTCAACGCACAACCACCTGATTTGCAATTGCAAATATTGCAGATTAGAAGGACTTTATAAATGTCAGCGGTCAGAGACATAAAACACCTCCACAGTTTATAAAGCAAAAAGGAGACAGTAAATCAGCACACACACACAGACACACCTTCATCATGGACTGTGTGTCATCAGTGTCTCTGTGGGGGTCGACCCTCCGTCAGTGTGTGAAACACGCAGCACTCACTGATCTTTGTGATGTGTATGTAAACTCCCCGTTTGATTCATTATTTTTTTTAATTTTACTTTGTCACAAATAAAATGTGTGACACATCTCCCAAAATAACTCAAAATTAACAACAAAATAACAATAGTGCAAAATGTCCCAAAACAGATGAAAGTCATTTTCAATCAGTTCAATCATTTGGCTGAAAATCTGCATTTTTAGCAACAAATTCTGCAGCTGATTTTCCTGACCAGTAGAGGGCAGCAGCTCCTTCCTGTGTAAAGTACAAGGTGTTTGTCTGTGTGCGCGCACGTGCGTTTCCCCTCGTAAGGCGTCTTTCAACGAGTCCTGCGCGTCAAGGCGGCTTCTGTGTGTGTGTGTGTGTGTGTGTGTGTGTGTGTGTGTGTGTGTATGTGTGCGTGTGTGTACGTGTGTGTGTGTGTGTACGTGTGTAGAGCGACTCAGTTTCGTTCCTGGGTTATATAATTTCAGAAGGTCAAATTAAGATGGACCAACAGAAGGTCCAGGCCGTAATCGACTGGCCAACCCCGTCCTCGCGAAAGGATGTACAACGTTTTTTGGGCTTCGCCAATTTCTACCGATGATTTATCCGTAATTTCAGTTCTGTCGCTGCCCCCCTCCATGCTCTTACTTCCTCCGACACAGTTCTCCTGGTATCCTCAAGCTGAGGCGGCCTTCCAACGACTTAAGAAGAGCTTTGTTTCTGCTCCAGTACTATGTCTCCCTGAGCGGTCGAATCAGTTCATTGTGGAGGTGGATGCTGTCCTGTCCTGTCACAACGATCAGGTAAACACAATAAAATTTGCCCCTGTGCTTACCTCTCAAGTAAACTTTCCCCAGCAGAAAGAAATTGGAGACTGGAGTCAACTGGAGATTGGGAACCGTTGGATGTCAAAGCAGCTTTGGAGGAGTGAAAACACTGGCTGGAGGAAGCAAAAAAACCATTTGTGGTTTGGACAGATCATAAGAATTTGGAATACATTAAAATTGCTAAGAGACTGAACTCCAGGCAAGCTAGATGGGCCTTACTCTTTTCTAGGTTTAATTTCGCTCTATGTTATTGCTCTGCTTCGAAAAATGTCGAACCAGACACCCTGTCTCGTCTACATTCGCCCTCAGCCTCCTGCCCCCATTTTACCAGCTACTTGTTTTGTGGGGGCTGTAACTTGGGAGGTTGAGAAGAAGGTTAAAGGAGGCCTTACAGTGGTTGGAGATTCCTCCTGGTACTCCTCCCAACAGGTTGTTCGTTCCTAAGGAGTTAAGTGGTTTGGTGATCCATTGGGGACACACCGCCTTAATTTCCTGCCTTCCTGTTGTTCGCAGAACTATCTCCCGGTTTCAGGAACGCTTCTGGTGGCCAGACATGCGGAAGGAGGTAGCAGAATATGTCGCTGCATGTTCTGTGTGCGTGCAGAATAAGACCTCCCACAGATGTCCCATGGGACTTCTCATGTGCCACAGCGCCACTGGTCGGACATCTCTTTGGACTTTGTCACCGGGGTCGGGGCTTGTCATCAGCACACAGTTAAAGAGCCAGCATCCGTGATGGTGTGGGGGTGCATTAGCGCACATGGCATCATGGGTAATCTGCACATTTGTGAAGGTACCATTAATGCTAAATACAGAATATATACAGGCTTTGGCGCAACCTGTGCTACCAAATAGACGACATTTTCTTCAAGGAAGGCCTTGTTAATTTCAGCCAGACGATATCAAACCACATTTTGATGTGCAACAACCGCATGTCTCAGTAGTCAACAAGTTCATGTGCAAAAGTGACCTGCCTGCAGTCCTATTTGGCACATTATGTAATGAAAGCACGACAAAGGAGACCTGAACTGTGAACAGCTGAAATCATCCTCCAACAAGAAAGTAAAATGTTTCAGAATAAAAGCAATAGTTCTCCTCAGTTTCCAAACGCCGACAGTGTTGTTAAAAGAAGTGCTGTTGTGGTAAACAAAACCCCGTCCAACTGTTCAAATATCATTTGGATATCAGGATATCATTTTCATACACGACGAAATTTCCCAATTTCAGCATTTGATGTGAGACATGTTATCTTTGTGCTATTATTTTCAGCAGAAAAAAAGAAAAGCGTTTTAATCTTAAGCAATAAAGTTGTCTCTGTGAGGTTGAGAAACTGTGTCAGAGGGGATGTACGTGAAGGGAGTTTTGCTGTGTTTTAAAGCTACAGTATGTTTAGGCCTGGGGTCAGAATTGTCAGATGTTCTTTGTGCTACTGTAACTGACTGACGCCTGACAGTTGTAGCAGTTACATGCAGTTAAAAGCTGCTGAGCTTGAGACCTTTCTCACCACTGCGTCCTTTCTGACACTTTGAATGCTGAATGGGACTTAAAGTGGACATGTATGAGTTTGACAGCGGGCTCTCACTACACAATGGTGATGGTCCACTCGCGGAATCACTGAAGACAGGCCACACATCCAGATTTCTTTCTGAAATGCATCATACAATTCAAGTGTTTGTGGGGGAGAGAGAAGAGGAGCCGGTGGTCCTCAGTGAACACTATGTCCTTGTACCAAAGCACAGACGAACTTCTCATGATTCCAAACTGCTGGAAATGTTTCAACTATGGGATTGTGGTTTGTGTGCAGGCAGCTGAGCCTCATACTTGTCTCTCTGTGTTATATCCCTTAAATGACAACAATATGACCCACATTGAATGATGTATTTTAATTTGCATTTTTTTATTTATATATTTAGCAGGTTTATATACTGTTTCTTTCTGTTCACAAAGGCTATTTCTGAATTTGTTAATATACTCCTGTTGTTAAAGCCCCTCCCCCCAGCCATAGTAACGGTCAATATTTAAATATGTGGTCATGAACGAAAGATAGTAGTACCAATTGAGACCAGTAGAGGGCGTTATTTGTACTTCTACAACAAGGACAACAAGAGCATAACGTGACATAATCACATATGACATCATCAGAACTATAAACTCTTTACTTGTGTTCTTGCTGCATTTGACCCGCCAGTTATAAGTTGTGTTTTTACATGCATGTTAATTTAATTCAAAAAACAAACTCTCAAATCGTGATCTTTTGAATTGATACCAACAAGTGTGCAGTTATTGCGGTGGCTCGACGTTACTTTTTCACCCGGTGGGGCTACGGTCATATAAGTGGATATTAGAGCATCCAAATGTCGTTCTATATTGCCCCCCTTCCATTTTATGATATGATTCCAAAAATATGATGAAAAAACTGATAAATGAAAAGAAATGACATAGTCAATTTTTATAGTCTTCCACACAGTGAGATACAATCTGTAATACAAACAAGGCTTAACATAAGGCTTTTATGTGCCACAAATAAAACTAAAATGTCGACACATTTCAGTGCAGTATCCTCGTACTGAACGCGGTGTCTCCGTCTATCTAATGTCCTGTATTTATGTAGCGCTTTTCTAGTCATTCCGACCATTCAAAGCGCCTTTTTTTTTTTTTTACACTACAGTGTAAACCTACATTACACTGCCTTTAGACCCTCGAACCAGGTGAGGAAAAACTTCAAAAACCCTAAATAGAGAAAAATCAGAAACCTCAGGAAGAACCACAGAGGAGGATCCTTCTTCCTGAGACGGACAGACGTGACATAGATGTCACACGAACACAACACAAGAACATGACAATGACAAATTATTGACTAACACATATTAAAATATAGAAATCCATAAATCCAGAGGTGTGTGTCATCTATCGATCCAGAAGCAGGTGTGATGGCACGTTGCTGCACTCCGCTTTGTTTTTGTTCCTCCTGAGCCCCCGTAGTTTTCTAGGCTTCTGTAGCCCCTCCCTTCTTCCCCTCACGGTGACGTTCACAGTGGCTGAGGGTTATTTGAAATAAGGGACGGATGACGACAATTGATATGTGTAAATTGTCGCCCGCAGGTTTGAGTCAAAATAAATATTTGTGAGAACGCTACCAATTCCTCCTCCTTCTTCAACTGCCATCCCACATGGGTTACATATAGTGTCTATACCCTGACATGTAAACCCGTTCCAGCAGACTGCAATATTCAGCCTTCTCATTTACATCTCTTTTTAATTGGCTTTAATAAAACTGATTTATTGGAAATGACTCAGTTAAAAGCTGCTCGATAAATTTTGACACCGTTTGGCCTCGATGTGGACCGAGTTTTTAACTCTGGCCCCTGTTGGAACATTCTGCTGCCCCCCCCCACGATTAAAACGACGAAAAGTCCCGACGAGGCCCCTGTTCCTGTGGTGCTGCAGTACCCCCGTCTGCCGGTGGATGGCAGTGAGGGAGTGGCTTCCTATCAAACTAAAGTTTGTGTTAAAAAAAAGAAAAAGGTGAAGAAAAGGAAGGAAGCTAACAGCAGCAGCGGCTAACCGCTAACAGTGACCCTCTCGGGAACACTCGCTCGGAGTTCACAACTTCATGGAAACTTTAAAAAGAGCCTGAACTCCCGCCGCGGCCGCTTTCAGTCCGCCCCAGCCGCTTTCAGTCCGCCCCAGCCCGAGGAGACCCGGAGGAGACCCGGAGGAGACTGGCTGACGGAGCTCCAGTGGTTCTCCGCCGGTAAGTCCCGTTTTTCCGCCTGCGTCCCCAGGGAGGGAGCAGAGAGCCGGCTTAGGTGGACCGAAACAGGCGAGATTTGACTCTGTTCCCCGGAGCCGGAGGGTGTCCGTTCGGTCGTGTAGCGACGGCTGCTTCCTTGTTTCGGACATGCGGTGTTTCCTCTCCGTCACCGCCAGCCACCGTCCATTCATCGCGTTTAACGCCGGACACCTGCGCTATTTCACCCACCGAACAACGGCACCGATGGCGCGGATTAGAAACGAAAGAGCCCAAACTTCTTTAAATAAGATGACAAAAAGCAGGAAACCCAGACGTCTTTTCGGCCTAGACCATTTTCACTCAGTTCTCTACCTAAAACTCACGCTTCAGTAAAAGTAAAGAGGTCATGTCAAACACAAAAGTGAAACACACACATAGACGCTGTGTCTCAGCATCCCGGCCAGGCATTAGGGTCCAGCAGTTGGTACAGTCACATTCAGCAGTGGCTTCCTGTGGCCCGGCCGAGGACGAGCTGACACAGGCAGGCTGAGAACGCAGAGATGCTCACAGGCTGCCAGGAGAGCAGCTTTAAGAGAGGCCTGTGAACCCTGCTGACACATGTGTTCCACATGTGAACCAGGGTGGGAAAACAGCGAAGGTTGTAGTTTACTATCAGGACGTAGACGCAAACCTGGGAAAAGTGCTTACTGGTGATGTCACGCCTGCCTCATTACAGCAAACAAACAAACAAACGCAAAGCTCATGTTGCAGACAAGTGCACGACTTACAGTTTAGACGAAAATGCCTTTATCGGGCCTTTTTTAATTGTTGGCTCTGATTTCAATCAAATTAAGCAAAGAATCTCTTTTCACTTGTGACATTGGCAGGTTATAAACTTTAAAAACTGTAAAACGGTGCACATTTCCTTTTCTTTGTACATGACAAAAAAAAAACATCTGTCTTAAAGCTGCGGTTTGTAACTTTTGGGAATCGAGCATGAGACTCGTATGGAAGCATCTCCACTCGCCCCTCCCCTACCTGTTTCGTTGCTGTAGCTCCGCCCCTCCCTTTTAGGCAGTTGTTTTGGTATGTTGGCGAACCTTCTGCCGCGCGCCCCTCGTTGAAATGACAGGACGTGGCGAGTTACCCTCACTCATTTTTACAGTTGAAAGAAGATTATTTATTAGTGCGCCTCTGATATCTTGATATGGTAACTTAAAACCTGATCTGCAATCATGATATTGACCATCGGTAATTACTTCAAGCAATAAAAGGAGCTGCAGTTCTAACTGGAGACTTTGGAACCAGAGAAAATGTTTGCTGAGAATCTTCCCTTCTCCAGAATTCAGACAGTGAATGACAGTCAGTAAAATTGTCATATTGGTGCTATTTAAGAAGCTTTGAGCTGTGTTTACACTGCAGTTTATCTTGTTTATCTCTTTGTTGTCTCCTCCGTACGTTCTGCTGCTCATTTTAGCCCTGACAGCTGCGTAAAGGTCGTTCAGCCGTGGATGAGGAGCTGGAGAGTTTCTTCTTATAAATCAGGCCGAGGTTTGTTCTGTGACGGCGGCAGTTTGTGTTTGCAAACAGCGTTCGCGTCTCGAGGGTTCTGAGTCTGTACACGTTGGATTTAAAGCTTGTAGATATGCTCGTCTGTGTGATTTCTCACCCTCAGGGTCTCCAGCAGCACCCCCGAAGGGTTTTATGGAATATAATGACTAACAATTTGTTAATGATTGAGTCGTCGGCCGTCTCCAGATAATGAGCTGCTCGCTGAAATGATAATCAGAGTTTTCGGTCACAAATAAGCATCGTTCGGTCCACCTGCGGCCGAGCACGTCGTGCTGTTTCGTCCCCTCAGAGACATGAAAAATGAGCTGCTCATAAACGTGACGCAGCGTCTCAAAGGTTAAAAGCCTTTTATTGCGGCCGTGTTGTTGAGGACGGATGTGAGTCATCTGTGGACGAGGACCACCAGGTGACAGCTGGGGACGTTTTTAATCTCCGCCTCAATTGTTCCCGGTTGAAACCAGCTCTCGTGCTTGTTTTCTGTCGCTGAGCCGTTCGGACATTTCTGAATTTATTCACCGCTTGTTTCCCCTGCAGCCATTTGACTCAACCTTCAATAAAGTTTTTATTAAATTCTTTGAACGTGTGTATTTCCACCTCTTTAGTTTGGACGTCTTTACTCAGAAACTGCTGGGTGGGTTTGCATGAGTATATTACTAGAGGCGTGTTGTGACCGAACATAGATCCAGATCAGGACCCCCTCCGACAAAAATCCTGTTTTTGACCTCGTTAATGTGTGCATGTGGTGTTTTTATGTACGCCGACAAACGTCACGGCTGAGTTAAGCATAAAATGAGTTGTGACAGCCCAGGTTTACGTAAAAAACCATAGGAACCGATCCTGACGATGGTGGGGGCGGGGCTTAACGTTACAGAAAGGAAACATTGTTATGTATCAGCTTGCAGCCGACTAGTACAAGCAGCTCCTCTCCTCTTTTCTTCTTCCTGTGAATCCGTGTCTGATGCAAACGTGTGCCTAAAGTAGCCCAATTTTAGAACTGGCCACGGTGCAGCGTATACTAGACTAGTTTAAAAGTCAGACGAGAGAGCCGGTTAGCTCCGGCTCGCTCCGGCTGCATAGGGGCGGGGGCTAAAGTAGCACAATTAGTAGTGAGGCCAAGGTGTCGAATTACATCCAAGAACACAAAGGGATTTTTTTTTTTCTTTATTAGAAAAAGGCAGGCAGAAGCTCGAGGAACAGCATCTCCCTTCCATAAATGTGCATCTTTAGCCAACAAGGCACCAAGCTTCAGTGTTGTGTATTCATTGTCTTAGTCCATATTCCCACTGGCTCACCCATTACATTTCCATGGACAAAAATTCAATTTTCTGAGATTAGTTTTAAAGGGTCTCAAAGGTGACTGGAGGGGACCCCCCACCCCAAAGCACAGAAAGGTTTAGAACATGTAGAGTTTCATCTTGTTTTATCTTATATCCTCTTTTACAATGATGGCAAGCAGTCACCAGGCTTCATATCCAGATTATACCTCCCCTTTACGTTAGCAGATGGGGCAAACTAAGAAATCAAAGTCAAATAAATGTTTCCCAAAGATGGTTTGTGTTGATTTAGGTAGCTCTTATCACACTGATATATGTGCAAGTGGTTTTTTTTATCCTCTTTGGTTTTAATTGGTTATTTGATGATATAAAAATTATGTGAATTGTCACGATTGACAGCCGAGCTCTGCTTGCAGGTGTTTGGGCGGGGACTCCACCCCCGGTCACCACCGCACAGACCCTGAGTGCAAGTGACGTCTCTAGCTGAAGGTGGCAGCGGGGTTGTCAGGATGTTCTGGCTTCATATTTGGCTGGTGGGAGGAGACACATCTTGATTTTGTTTGGCGTTTTTCTTGGGGGTGGGGCCATCATTCTGGCACATGTCCTCAGCACTACAGAGACAAAATGAACTGAAGCTCCAGGTTTTTATTTAGTTCTGGTGGGTGTTCTTTGACCCCGGCCGGTTTAGGTGCAGCCTGTCATCGCCTCAGACTGGGCAGCGATGAGGCGTAGCTGCCGTGGCTCCACCCATCATCCCCCCGACAGAGGACACCTCAGGGTACAAAGTCAAGCTGGGTCACGTTTGAGATTTGATGCGTCCTGGTAGGAAGGTAAAGACTCAGGCAAGGAGAAAAGATCTGCGCTGGGTGTGAGCGTGCGCTCAGCTCGAGGTGTGTCGTGATGTGAGCTGACCTTTAACCTCGTCTCAGCTCTTTGTGGTGGGTGGGGGTCGGGCTGGAGCCGGTGGTGTTAGCAATCCTGAGGAGAGACACATGACAGTTTCTTCCTCCGCCGTTTCACGCCTCGCTCAGCGCCTCACGTTACCAGGGAATGACACAACATTTACATATTCTTTATTCTGTGCTGTCAGATCAGGTGACACACACTCTCACTCCTGACTGACGTTTGGCAGCTGAGAACTGTTGGATTTTGCTGAGACGACCATCCTGATTACTTTGGTTTGAATTTTTTGCAGACGAGTGTTCAGTTGCGTCAGTTTCTTAATGCACCAGTGTGGCCGCTCACTACTGCATAGAAACTCCCCAGATATTCACGAGTAACGTGAATAAACCGCCAGAGTGCTTTTCTTCAAGGTCCATTGTGGATTATAAACGAAGCAGCACAGTTACGTTCACACAACTGAAAATCAATCAATCAGTCAACATTTATTTACTATATATAAACCTTTACAACAACAAAACGGTGACCAAAATGCTTTACGTCAACAGACGAATCAAAACATTACAACTGAAACATAAACACAGCAGAACTGAGGAGTGACATAAAACTTGTTGTGAACCATGTGATGCCACAACAACAACGCCATCTTAACTCCGCCCACAGCGTGGCTTTAGAGAGCAACCTGGCATTCCACAATGAGTATTTCCTTTTGTTCGTCCTGTTTTAAATTGGCGGCTAACTGCTGGTAGCTGCTTTCTTTAAAAGCTGAAACTCTTTCTATTGATGTATTCAATTCATTATGTAATAATATGTACCATTGGAGCTGCACCTATCGATTTTTTAAAAAATTTTTTTAAAACAAGTAATTTCAATATTTTTTGGATTAGTTGGTTAAACCAGGAACTTATTTTTACATAACTATGGTTATTATTTTGAAAAAGACACATAAAGCACATTCTAAAATCAATTATAATACATAATGTTTTAGATACTCTATTAAAAGGAGTATAATTTGTTGTAGATGACGCGAATGTCTGGAAATGTGTATGTCAACCTGTTTTGAATAAATCTGATCATTCTTTTAAGTGCACTGAAATTTCATTGTGTACTTTTACACTCTGACAATGAAGTAATTTTGATAATCTTGAATCTGTGTCAGATACCTCATCAGAAAAATACTAGCTGATGAATTTATTCACTCTGTCACTACAATCCTGTTCCTGAACTGGAGAGTCAGAAAATTTACCGAAGAACTTGATTATAAACCTAAAATGACCATGACAAATTTATTTTGTCAGTGAAGAAATATGTAGTATTAATTTATATAACATGTAAGTCGGTATAATCACTGGTACAACAGCAACAGTTTATAGACTGAAACACCAGACAGAATCTAACATAAGTTTAACACCAGTTTTAGGGGGTAATCAGTATTTCAGTTAATATTAATCAATATTATCAGAAGCATGTTGCACACGTGTTGATAATGCTTGTATATGATGTCTGATGTGCAGGGTGAGTAAATGTGATCTCAGACACACGTGCTGATGTGTCTGAGTAGCAGATGTCCAGCGGTATGTTCTGCTGTAACACATGCCGGCAGCTCTGGCTTACAGTTGTGTCATGAGACAAGGCAGAGTGCACGTGCTGGGGGCAGGTACAGCTGATGACAGTGGGTCCCCCGGCAGGACAGTGCTGGCTCGGATACCATAAAAAACTGCTCAGGAACTGCCAAAGATAGGTGACACAGAGCTCGACGTGGCCCCAAAATCCCTCACATCCAATACAAACTGATCATAAATGGATGTGCCTGAAAATCTATGATCCGCGGAGGCTCCGTGGTGTAACAGTCGGCCTGAACCTGTCAGGACACAGTCACATGACCTCTGAGGTGTGTACCTGTGGCCCTGTGGTGTTGGTGGCACATCCTCTGAACTGTGGGTTACAAGGTGAATAACAACTGTTATAGCTGATCCAATATCTGCCTATACTTCTGCCTGTCATGTTAGATGAGCTCTTCTATTGTCATGTCAGATACCAGATTGTGATTACAGTGTCTGTACCGTAATGCAGGCAACCTGCAGCTGTCTGTCTTCCACTTCCCAAAATGCCTCTCAGAGAGGAGGAAATTAAATAATGACTGCGTTGCATCAACATGCAGCCACAGAACCCAGAGACAGATATTTTCTACGAGGATCCACAGATGTATGAGTAAATAATGAACTTCAGAATAGGGGCGTGCAATATTCCGATTACAGATTGTGAAGGATTTTAATGTATTGATGATTTGGCAGTGTAGAGAGATTGAAGAGTCAGTTTACAGTGCACATTAAGGTTTCTTTATGGCCATTCAAACATCATATCAGAGATGCACAGAGGAACAAAATTACCATCCATAAAATCCCAGTAATATCAGAGAATATAAAAATACTTTGGAGCTGTATCAATAAATAAATAAACAATTCAATGCTCATACACGGACAAATCCAAAGGTTTTGTTTGCAGTCAAATCACACTATTGGCCAGTTTATTTCATGCCTTCTCTCAAGACAAACCAATCTTAGCGATCTCTAGGTGGTGCCTTGGATTTCTGACCCTCCCCTTTCAATTCCCCGTGGAGCAGGAAAACACAAGTGAAGAGTTTATCCCTTAAAAGAATGCTATGAAGAATGATAAGACGTGATATAGAACTGGTTTGGATTTTCCCAAACCAACATGTCACATATAACAGTAATTTGCACACATATCTGTCTGTCCAATTTTGCCGAACTATAAAAATCAGTTCAAAAAGGTATTTTGGCCTATGGTGTGTTATTCTTTATATTTTTAAATGGGGAAATTAGTTTGGTTTTCCATAATACGCAAATTAATCTTAAAAATCAACATGAAACGGAATTGAAATAGAATTGTAGTAAATTCATCTTGGTAATATTAAAAAAGTCGTGATATATTTTTCTCACCTGTTGACCTGTGATATCTATCTGTTGATGCCTGTAAACACCCTGTCAGTATGTATTCTCTTCTTGACTCTTCTGTGTAGCAAGAGCAGTTTTCTCAGGAGTCTTGTGTACTTTGATTTCACAAACGGCCAGTTAAGCAACATTCAGTGAAGTAACTGCTGTGTGCTGCTTAACGTAACTCTCTTTGTGTTTCTCTTCCAGGAGAGCAGAGCTCATATGTTGACTGAGGTGTCTGCAGTGTGAGTCTCCAGACCCAAACATGTTATCTGTCCCACACCAACATCCTTTGTCCTGACACGAGGACTTTTACAACCACAGTTGTGACTATCTACCTCTGCCATTAACGCTCTGACCTCAAGACTTCCTGTACGAGCACGGACACACGTACCTACCTACTCAGCCGTGTCAGGCTACACCTCATAGTCGTCAGACTCTCGGGACATCTGGTGACGGAGTCACACAGTTGACCGGGTTTCCTTCTGCTCAGCTGCTCCACGAGACGCCGTAACGCCATGTTACGCCAGTGCTTGTGAGGTGTGAGCCCTGCGGCGGTCCAGGAGCAGGATCAGGGGCGGGGCAGGGGTCGGGTCAAAGAGGTTTTCCTCGGTTTATGCAGGGCATTGAAGATGCAGAGCAAGACGCAGGGCACGCAGAGGCAGGCATGAAGAGTGAGATGTATCGAGAAGAGGACATGGAGGATGATGAAGCTGAGTCGGTAAGTCTCATTTTATATCAAATTTAATACATGACTTGTTTCTGTTTGTGGGAAGGTTAAAATTTTTTCAGAAGTTGTGGTACTTGCATGCAGTGTGTTATTAATAGAAGTGTGAATGGAAAAAGAGGATGTAACTATGGAACAGGAAGCCCACGCGTCGTCCATTTTTGGCACTCGGAAGTCAACAGGCTTGGAAATTTGAAAGAGTAGAGATTTATTTGGACTTGGACAGTGGAAACAGACAGACATACACAGAGGCTGTATTTCGGTCAGTACTTCCATGCTTTTGTGACCTCACTGTGCAACACTTTACATAATGCACGTCTCACGGCTAGTCTAACTGACTTAGTGTGGTTTACTCTGGGGCAGAGCTGTAGTTCTGTAGTTGGTTAATTTCACCATGCGATGCCTTGTTTTTCACTACATTGGTAAATTATCTTCACACAACCACTGCCGTTGTTTCTGTAGCAACTCAGATAGCCACTGCTAGCTTATATCCTGTTGGTAAGGGGCCTGACGTTTCCAACGTACATGCTAAGCGATTGGCCAATGACAACAGAGTAGGTTAGCTGACCAATTAGAGCAGTGTATTCCTTCAGGAGTTGCTGCTGCAGTGGACAGTGCGACAAAGATAATGTGTTTTCAACATTAAAGCTTGTAAACATATTGTAGTATAAACCTAAATAAAAATACTAATTCAGAATGAGCAGAAGATGTCTGGAACAGCAGGAGTGTCCCTGCACAGTGTGACGCCATCATTGTTACAGCTGTACTGGATTAAACTGTGCAGCCTGGACTTGAAATAAGACTGAAATTGAAA
>KV751377.1:5276309-5302771 GCA_001698575.1 Mola mola | reverse complement strand
CATGATGGGAAATTTGTTTTGCAGCAGAAGCACACGGCAGACAACAAAGAACATCAGAAAAAAAACAGCCAAATTAAAATATGTATGAGAGTCAGACAATAAAATATGATGAATGCAAAATAAAAACAAGATCAACAATTAAAAACATTCAAAAGCTCACCCCAGAATGGAAACCTCTGCCAAGTTATAACAAAGTGCCACTGTGGTGCTGTGCTAAAACCAGTGTCATGTAATAAATGTATTGCACTAGGGATCAAAGCGAGCTGGAGTCTTTTAGTCTTTATCGTAGGTGCTCTGAACTGGCTTTTTCCTCAAGTCAGTTCTTCAGTCCTGTCCTGTCCTGAACTTCTCCTGAGGGCACAAGTTCAGACTCGCTCCAAAGTGATTGATCAGGATAGCGCTCGCCCTCCTCAGTCATTTATAACAAGCCTGTTATAAATCACTAGGCTACCAGCCCTCCACAGTTTTGCTGGTTTTTACAAGAGATCCCTGTCTGTTTTTGGGCCCCCACAACTGTGTGATCCTTCCAGCCCCCAACTATTTACAACCTTTGACACCTTGGTGCTGAATAACTCACATCTGGAAAGAAAGGGTATACAAAGAGAGATCTCTCTCTTCTCTCTTTTCCCTCTGCTCTCTTTGGAGTTGGAGCTTCAGAGCTCCTGCTGAGGAATCAAAAAGCTCAAATTTAGCTGGCAGCAGCAACCAGGCCTGCAGGCTAACCAAAGGGAGTTACTGAAGAGTTCAGCACAACCAGACAAACTCTGCAAAGAGCAAAGGAGCGACCGGTTTCCTCTAGCAACAGGACTGAACAACAAGAACAGCGTTCTCCACGAGAAGTCCTCGCAAGAGCCTCAACTCGGACTCTCCATCAAACAGGGATCACTTCAACAGGAGAACATCTCTCCCCTTTAAGGACGGGTGAAGTTGACGTAGGCACAGCACAGCTAAACGCTTCATTGATGAAAGTATTTGTCTTGCATTGTTGAATGGTATTGTGACTGTATTCAGTGACTGTTATTATTAAGTTTACCCACAATTGTAAATTAAGTTTAGTTAGCTGACACAGACACCGACGCAGCACGTCCTCACATCTACACAACACTGTTTCAACATCAACCAGCGAATGGTCTGACACTTACACAGCTTTCGGACATTTTGCCCTTGTTTAACATCCATCCATCTGTCTTTTACACAGACGCGCACACACACACACACTTGTACATGATGGTTTACATCCTAGATTAGGCGTGTGTTTCTTTTCCTTTATTGTTCATTCGTGAATAAATACTTTTGGATAAAAATGCAGTGTGTTTAATGTTGCACAAGAGTGAATTTTGCCAACCTCGACACTGTCAAGAACTCCAACTAGCTGTTGATGAGGGGAATGTTGGCTGTATTTATTTAGTTAATTATTAAGCATAATTCCAAATCCACAGTGTGGAAGATTTGACATGAGAGTGATTAAGTTGTCTATCTTTTCCCTTTGATAAGGGTGGAGGGAATCTAATGTAAATGAGATCCCTCCAATAATCATTAATTATCTATGTTAATTATTCATTAATTTTGTAGCCAAAAACAACCAATTAGTTGTCGTCTTGTATTGTTAACATAAATGGTGGTCTGTGTGAACAGCCACGCTGTCAACATACTTGAGTCCCAACATTGTTCTTATTGGCCAAGTCAAAAGTTCCAAAACAGGCAGCAATTCAAAAGCTTAAAACAGATTTGATAAAAATTCTATTACAAAAAGCGTCACCATCTCAGAAGAAACATTAAAAGATGTAATTTTCCTTAAAAAGAACAGTATTTGATGGACCTTTTTTAAGAGGTAAAATGGACGTGGTGTTAAATACAGTTTCTTGTCAAGAACAACACCCAGATATTTGGAACTCTCCACAACCTTGGTATCAGCACATTTGATAAAAGTTGGAAGTGGGCTTGGTGGCGACTCCAAAATAAATGATAAGTCTTTAGTTTTTAATACGTTAAAATGGAGAAAAGACTCGTCACACCAAACAACAAGGTTGAAGTTCAATATCGGTTGTGCTTGTGATCTTTGGGTCCTCAAGCAGCACTGCAGTAAAAACAGGCATGAGTCTGAATTGGAAATCACTGCATGAGCTCAGGAACACTTCTAGAAATAATTGTCTGTGAAGACAGTTTGCCGTGCAGTCCATAATTGCACGGTAAAGCTGTATCATGCAAAGAAGAAGCCCAATGTGAACATGATCCAGAAAGACCGCCGTCTTCTCTGGGCCAAAGCTCAGTTAAAATGGACTGAGGCAAAATGGAAAACTGTTCTGTGGTCAGATGAATGAAAGTTTGAAATTATTTTTGGAAACAACAGATGCCTTGTCCTGCGGACTAAAGAGGAGAGGGACCATCCGTCTTGATATCAGCACACAGTTTGACATCCCTGATGGGATGGGCTTCATTTGTGCCTATGGCGTGGGCAGCTTACACAGTAATGCTGAAAAGTATAGTAGGTTTTAGAATCATCATATGCTCCCATCCAGAAACATCTCTTTCAGGGAAGGCCTTGCATATTTCAGCAACACAATGCTAAACCACATACTGCATCTATCGGAGTCCGGGTGCTGAACTGGTCTACCTGCAGTCCAGACCTTTCACCAACATCACAGCATCATGAAACGAAAAATCCGGCAAAGAAGACCCAGGACTGTTGAGCAGCTGGAATCGTACATTGGACAACAGTGGGACAACATTCCTCTCGCAAAACTCCAGCAAATGGTCTATTCCCGTCCCAGAATTGAATAACCTGTCCTATTTCTTTTAAGTTTGAATTTAACTTATTTGTTTTGATGACGGCTCCTACATGGTGGGGCTCAACCTGGTTAACGAGGTTTCTAAGCCGAGCTTCTCAATCATGCTGAGAGGTTGCATATCTGTAGCAGCGTACTCTGACACTGCGGGTTAGTTCCTTGTATCGTTAAGATATTTGGTCACATGGTGTTGCGGTTGAGTACCTCTCCATCTTTGCGTGTTGTTGGGTTGTACTTGAATTTTGCTGGCGGATGCAGGTGGTTGTGACTGACCACGTTTGGTACTCCAGTGGTAGGAAACGGCTGAGGTGGTAAAATAAGGTTGTTGTATTAGTGCTGTCTGTCAGGATGTTCTTCTTGCTCAGTTTACACACAACAGATTTCTGATTTTTGTCTGGTTTGAACTGGAAACACTGCTATTCCAGAGAGCTGACCTGTTCTTTATTCAGTTTCCCTTGTCTCTGCACTCATTTTGTCAATGCTGCATTGTGATGGTGCAACTGAACAACATGCATTGTTTGGTCTCCCCGATATAAAACTCTGTACACTCCTCACTGCACTGGACTGCATAAACAACATTGTTAAGTTTGTGTCTGGGAGTTTTGTCCTTCAGGTGAAACAGTTTCTGTCTCAGAGTGTTGCAGGGTCTGAAGTGAACTGGGATGTTATGTTTAGAGAAAATTCCTCTAAATTTCTCTGACACCCCTGCCACATACGGAATGACAACGATGTTGGGTTTGTTCCTCTCCTCTTCCTGTGTTGTTGTAGATGGTTTGAGAGAGGAGTAAAGGAGGCCATCTATGTCAAACTGGAACAGCCGTCACTTAACAGAGGAGGTGGCCTCAGACATCAATTATCTGCCACATATAATGCAGTTTTGAAATCCCTCCCCAGGAAACTTAGCAGCGGTTCACGCCTTGGCATATGTGATACCAGCAACTCACATGATGACAGGGGGGAGTGACAACCCAGCTGATGGGTTTGCAAGTCTGTGACACACAGATTGGGGGCGGAGCATTGTACCCTTTGTCTACTCGCTTAGGTGTGAATGATCCTCCACAAGTTTAAGTACTGGGGAATCCCTACCAGAAACTTGGAACTGAAGAAGTCTCTTGGATGAGAGACAAAATGTCTTCAAAGAACTACAAGAGGTCTAGTTGCCATCAACTTAAACACCAAGACTACCTTGACCTGGATGATTGAGAATATTCACAGACATTTACCATGTATAAAACTGACCGTGTCATCCAACCTACATTTGGGCTTGTACTTCAGGACACATACTGTAAATAACTTAATTAAAGGGGTCCTAAGATTGAGCCTTGTGGGACTCCAGTGCAACAATCAAAAAATATTGAGGTCCTGTCTCCAGCTCTTGTACTGTCTTCTCGTTCTTAGATAGGACTTCATCCGTCTGATTACCTTAATCGAGAAATTCAAATTAGATAGTTTGAAAACATTGCGATTTACTGCATCAAATCTTTCTTCAAGTTCAAAAATACTGCCTCAACTGCACTCCCTCTGCCCAGTTTCAACTTCAATTTTCTAAATAAATTAGTAGGCTGCCATTTCATTCTATTATTTTTTTCTGCAGCCAAATTGTAGGGGATGGAGTGAACTTTGTCCTGAGTTTAGACTAAAAGAGCGTCACTTGTAACTTCACCGTGAGGGGATATAACGGACTGTTTATATGCTGAAGCATATTCTTTATGTGCTTTCATGTTCATTTGCATGTAATCTATCAAACTTCACGCTAATATCACACAATTTTTAATACAAATGATAAGCGATATTGCAATAATTTTATCACCCAGGATTAGGTTAATATGCTGTGGTGGGCTGTTATTCTTTGTTTCTTAAATTATTTTATTTTTCAGTTGTTTGGATTACAAACCAACAACACTTGGTTACATCTTCTTACTTCATGCTAACGTTGGGTCAGTCGTGAATACCCTGCTCTTACTTGTCATCATCCTCCATCTTCTCTGCCCTGCCTGGGTCTTCCAACTCTCCTTCAGGCAGAGGAGCGACAGATTTTGGTTGGCATATGTTCCATGACGAAGAAGTCCAAATCAAAGCCCATGACTCAGATTCTGGAGCGCCTGTGTAAGTTCGACTACATCAACGTGGTCATCTTTCCTGAGGATGTAATCCTGGAGGAGCCGGTAGAGAAATGGCCCCTCTGCGACTGCCTCATCTCTTTCCACTCCAAAGGTAAACCACAGACACGATCAAAACATCCTGTTGCATGCGAGGGCACAGTTAATTCTCAGGTGCTTTAAGGTGTTCATATGAATCCTTGGTTTCCTGCGGTCATGTTTCATCATGTTATGAAGTAATTGTTGACGGTAGAAAGGCGACCTCAGCTAACAGTGTAATAAATCATTTGCTCCTATAAAGTAAATGTTGGCTGGTCTCTTGAGAAATCTTTGTTCCTTAAAAGCCTGAACATAATTCAGAGGGTTTGCCAGGTTTATGTCAGGCGTTATGGCAGCCACCAGTGCCAGTTAATGGGAATGTCTCAATTGGGAGAACAGAGAACTGTGGGATTAGGAATGTCCATTTAAGGGTTGTGATTAATCTCATTTCTCTGTCGTTTACCATGGCAGAGGTGATAGAGCCAGATCAATACTCATCTTGTTTTTCAGTTCGCTGTTGTCTGACTATGGGAACATGGTAGGCCTATGAGTCCTGTATTGTTTAATATAAGGTTACAAAAATACCAAAAAGTAATTTCTTTTATTTTCACATCAAAATCAAATCAATTTTTTTCTTCTGGGAAAACAAAAATTTTTCTAACAGCAACTGGTACCAACGATTTTCAATTAATCAATTTTCAACAGCACATCAGAATGATCTTAGTATTTCCTGTCTGAGTGTTTCTGGGGGCGGGGCCATAATGATTACTGTACAACAGCAACTTTTATGAAAATGGATCATATTTTAGGGAGAAAATATTTCCTGGTTTCCCTCTTATTTATAGTGTTCTGATGAACAGACTTTATTTGTTGCTGAAGTAACTGCTAACTGATGCTAACTGTAGTGGGCTCAGGAGCTGGTGAACATGGCTAGATGGAGTCCAAACACAGCCTAAAAAAACCCACAGCCAGCTTGCTGACAGGGAGTCCAGTACTGCTGTGGTTTACAAAGATTCCTGGAGTGCAGATAACGTAACTTGTTGTAGCTGCTATCAGACATTTATTCGTAGCTCAGTTAGCCTTGTAGACGTTCCATTAGCTCACTCAGGCCTGGGTTGCATGGTAAGAAAAAAAAAACCTGGTAAGAAAACCACCTTTGCACTGTATTCCCTGGGGACAAACTGGCCTCTGTCAGGCGTTGGTCTCTTGTCGTGTTCAGTACCACTTGTCATGTTTTAAAATCAATTTTAACATTTTGTTGACTGGGAGCTCCTAGTTGGGTGGAGTCAGCTAGTTGGAAATCTAACAGGCAAACACAGGAGGACAGGGACCAAACACAACCCTCGAGACAAACTGAGGCCAGTTTGAAGACAGGGTATCCAGTACTGAGGTAGTTTACATATTTTCCTGAAGGGTAGGTAATGCGACTTATTGTATCTGCTTTTAGACAATTACTGCCTGCTCAGTTAGCCATGCAGAAGCCAAGAGTCAAACACGATAAGAAAACCACCTTGACATTGTATTCCCTGTGGTGTAACACACATTCAGTGCTAACATTACAGGCTTCTGAATCATCGTGTGCCATTTTTCAGGCTTCCCCCTGGACAAAGCTGTGGAGTATGCTAAACTTAGGAATCCACTGCTCATCAATGACCTCAACATGCAGTATTTCATACAGGACAGGTACAGTGTGAACACACCAGTATATGGTTAAAAGATAACCTAATGACTGATAACACGCACACTGAGTCTGAAGAGGTTTAATGTTTGACTGAAGTAATCAAAGTCATCAGTCAGCTGCTTTTTAACCAGTTATCACTAATGCTGTGTCAGCTCTTGGTTACATGACTCACCTGGAAGTCCTTCTCTTTTCAATTTTTACTTTCCATTTGCAAATCACTTGACTTCATTCAGATTCTCCATCTTTCTTCAAGACGAAGGCAGCAGCTTCCTCTGTTTTTGCAAACAACTTGATTTTATTGCCATATTAATTCCTAATCAGGAGGGATCACATTATGGAGATGAAAATAACATAATTGCTATTCTTGAATAAATGCTTATTTTGCAGACCTTACATGATGTACAGCACTGTGCAAAACACTCAGGCCAACATTTAATTTCTTGTTTCAGCAAAATTGTAATGATCATATATATTTATTTCTCAGTCTATTGGAAAACAACCAGAAAATACAGGAATCCGCACAGTATTGAAAAACAGAAATAGATTAGACAAACAGCTCCTGTAGGCTAGAGCATTTAGTTTGACTCCTCATACACTCAGCATTTCAGACACATGTTGCTAATATATAAAACCAACTTTCAGTTACATTGTTCCATTCAAAATGCATAAACATGTACATAAAAACATAATTTGGTGTCCTTATGGCCACTATCCAAGAGGAATCAGCAAACAAACTGCATAATCAGGATATGGTGGTCAGGCTCTAGTGAAGAAATGTGATGAAACAGGAGAGGCGAGGACAAAAAAGGAGTGGAAGAACAAGGAAACTCTCAGAATGTGAAGCTTTTCGCAGTTTCTCCTTTGAAAGAGCAGCGTCCGGAGCTTCATCGAGTTGCCACATTGACAGTGTGAAGAGGCTCTTAGTGGTCTTAGTGAACAGGGAGCAACCAACAAAACAACTTTTTCAGAGGGTGAACAGGCTGAAAAGTCTCAGCTGTGCTAAAGCTCACAGAGACTGAAACAAAGATCGGTGATGACTTTACCTGTAGACCCCATTTTGTTCTCTAAATTTTGTACGTTTTGGACATATTTCCTGTATTTTCTGGTTGATTCTTAGTAAAGACACTGAGAAATAAAAGTGGATGACTATTAAAACTTAAACGACAAAGCTTGTGGTAGGCTCAGACTAAATGTAATTTTACTGGATTTCCTGTCAGGAGGGAAGTGTACCGCATCCTGCAGGAGGAGGGCATCGACCTGCCTCGTTACGCCGTGTTAAATCGAGACCCAGACCATCCTGAAGGTGAGATCTGAAAGCTTGAATGTACAAACCCTCTGCTGGAAAATGCATCTGAGATGTATGGATGCACACAGGACGTCAATGACTTTATAATGTACAAGTTTAACACTTGTAGTGTGGTCTGTTAGTAACACTGATTTGTCTTATTATTTAAACTCTTTATCTCATTATTTGAAACATTATTGCATTGATATTTAAACTTTATTGCCAGTTTGACCCAATAATATCTAAAAATTTAACAGTGTACAGTGGGGGAAATAATTATTTGATCCCCTGCTAAATTTTTAAGTTTGCCTACCTACAAAGAAATTAGCGGACTCAATTTTTATGGTTGTTTATTGATTATGGCAACAGAATATCAGTCGAAAATGCATAAAAAACACACAATATAAAAGTTATAAAAGGTTGTGCATTTTATTGAGTGAAATAAGTAAATAATTATTTCTCCCACTGTGTATCAGTTATGGATAAATTAAGTATCTATATATGTGATGGATTCAGTCTGTTATCGGATGAGAGAAAAGCGTTCAGTGAGGTCGACTGGCACAGTGTATTTTCAGTGTTTGAGCTCACATATACTGTGAGTCCGGTCTACACCAAATGAAATGCAAATTGATCAGGAGATCAATACTTTAATGGTGACACCTGACATGTCTCCTGCTGTGCTCTTGGCCTTTGTGTGGACGTCTGGGATTTTTGGGGATCTACCTTTGCTTTCGCATGTTGACTATTTTTGTTTTTCTGTGTCAATATCTTTACTGAGTGTCATAGCATCAGTGTGAAACAGGATTGAATAGATTGAAAGGATAAATTATATTGAAGTAGTCGGTTTATATCAAATAACTATGAACCTGAGCTTTCCTGAGCACAATCTGAAAATTTGCACAATGTTCCCTGGCCATCAGGAGCTAAAACATATTATGGACATCCAGTTGGCGATTTCTCTGGCGCTGAGAGTATGTTTAGTTTGCGGGCAACTTCTCAAAGGATGTCTTGTCAATTTCTATATCCCTGTCAGTGCTGAGCTGAAATCAGTCCTCAATTAACGTCCTCAGGACAGACTGGAGGAAGTCATTGCTTCTGAAAATCATTTGCTAATGATCTGAAATTATTGGCGACAGCTCTTTCAATAACATATTTATCAAGTTATCAGGTTGGCTTAGCAGCTAGCAGCAAGCCGGGCAAATGCAAAGCACTTGCGTAATAGTCAAGTAGATCAGATAAGATCAAGGTGGGAGATGTTGCTTCATTAACATGAAGATACAAAAACAAAAGTGTTGTTTATTTCTGAATGTGCCTGCCCCTCAGTGAAAACAGTTTCAGACTGACGTCTCATCCCGTGCAGAGTGTAACCTGGTGGAAGGGGAGGACCATGTTGAGGTGAACGCAGAGGTGTTCCCCAAACCCTTCGTGGAGAAACCAGTGTGTGCCGAGGACCACAACGTCTACATCTACTACCCCACATCTGCTGGAGGGGGTAGCCAGAGACTCTTCAGAAAGGTAGCTGATCAGCGCAGGAAGACCAGCCCTTCCACATTTTTGATCAATTCAGTCAGTCAATACCGAAGATCTCCTTTGAACCTGTTCTATGGTAACGCGAGTGAAACAGCAGGACATGAGTGACACGAAGTTCTGTTAGGAAAACACAACGGGTCAAATGATGGTCGATTCTTTGTTTCTGTGCTGTAGATTGGGAGTCGCAGCAGCGTGTACTCCCCAGAGAGCAGCGTGCGAAAGACCGGATCCTACATTTACGAGGAATTCATGCCCACAGACGGCACTGATGTGAAGGTACAGTCCACTCAGCCTTCAATGGTGCTGTTCTGGAACAGAGTTTTACTTCGGTGACCGGCACATGTGTGTGCGCGCATGCATCTCAGGTCTACACAGTGGGTCCGGACTACGCCCATGCCGAGGCCCGAAAGTCTCCTGCACTGGATGGAAAGGTAGAGCGGGACAGTGAGGGGAAGGAGATCCGCTACCCCGTCATGCTGACCTCCATGGAGAAACTAGTGGCTCGCAAGGTCTGCATGGCCTTCAAGGTACGTTCAGTCCCCATGTTTATGAACAGATTCTGACTGACAGGCATGTATGCTGTAAAATGTTTTTACTGCTGCACAAAACTGTGCTGGGTTTCATTTCATGTTCAGTGAGTTTACATTAACGTTACATCAGCTTGTTTTGGTGAATGGAAGCTGCCTAAAGCAGAACGATCTTCAGACCTGCAGTCGGCAAATGAAGCCAAAACAGATGTTCTCTGGGGACTTAATGCCCATGACACATGGTGAATGACTTCAAGCAACACTGGAATCCCAACAAATAAAGACGGCCGCAGCATTGGCCACATTAAATCAAAAATTCATATGTTTTTGGATTTAAAGTGCAGCCGTTATTATTATAGCTTTAATATTCTCAAAAGGCAAATTGTTTATTAAAACTTTATTTATTAATATTCTGATATTTGATGTAATGGATCAAATGGAAACTTAGCAAAAGTAAGTTAGAGTGGAAATTTAGGTATTTCCATGCTTTTGGTCGTGACAAAATCACTTGCTAGCACCACCTAAAAGCAGCAGATACGTGTGTAAGGCACGAGAATCCAGCAGGAAGTCGACCATTTTTAATTTTAAGCTGTTTTTTGGCAATGAAAAAGTCATGTATTTTTTAAAAAAGGAGTTTTTTTAAAAGCCGTTTTGGAAACATTTTTGGAAAGAAACTGTAATTTCTGTACACCTGAGGGGGATAAACTGTCGACTTGACTGTTTTTCCAGTCTCCAATAGAAAGAGGCTGAGCTTATTGGTTGCGTCCAGTCTGTGCTCGTGTAGTAAAGTATCATAAACAGCGACATATGATCTGTCTAATTTAGCTGCTGTTAAACATGTTCTGTTATAGGTAAAAAATGTAACTTTGGGTTCTTTTGGATCATAGAGAAACTTTTTCACTTAGAGATACAATAATGTTTGACTCAAATATCACATAGCAAAGCCATGTGAAGCATAGCAATTTTCTGTTATTTAGAAAAATGAAAAATAACAAAACTTCATTAAAAACCTCATTATGGGGAGATTTTAATTGATTTTATCCAACAAATCTTCAAAGTGGTGCAGCACCATTTCTGTGCTGTTTGAAAATATTCTAGAAGATTATTTTGCTTTTAAAAGCATAAACTCAGTCCCTGTTTTCTTATCATTGCCTTCGTTTTTTTCCACTACTTAATACATTCTGAAATTGTGTGTTTTGCTCTCCGTGTGTTTTCAGCAAACGGTGTGCGGCTTCGACCTGCTCAGAGCCAATGGTCACTCGTTCGTTTGTGACGTAAATGGCTTCAGCTTCGTCAAAAACTCCATGAAGTACTACGACGACTGTGCCAAAGTCCTGGGGTAGGTTTTGCTCTGATTAGCTACAAACAAACATAATAACAGTCTGAAAGCAGACGGTTCATTGACAGCAGTTACTCTGATGGTGCTGCCCCCTGTTGTTTTGCAGGTTTCACACTCTGGCTGTATTTTACAAGTTTAACCTTAAAAATAGAAACGTTTGGTGCCTGCACAACAGATATTCTTTCTGCCTCTTCAGGAACATGGTGATGAGAGAGTTAGCCCCCCAGTTCCATATCCCCTGGTCCATCCCTATGGAAGCTGAAGACATCCCCATCGTCCCAACAACCTCCGGAACCATGTATGTACTGCAAAACAAAAACTGTCCATACAGTGCTCTGGGATTACCACTCTGCATATGACTGTATGTCATTTCCCTTAAAGTGCTGATGGAGGGCACTGGCGTTTTTCACCCTCAGCTCTATTTTCCATTCTTTTAGGGTCTAAACTTTTACAAAATATATCTTTTGAAAATTACTCCACTATGACGTTTGATTTTTGGACCGATCAGCTCGACAAGGCTACATAATACAAAGACATGGGGCATGACAAGACATCTGAATTACATCACTTTTTATGCAAGACAAACAAAAATTGATTTATTTATTCCAAAATAATGGCAGATTATTATGGAGCACAGCGTGGAATAGTTTTGAATAAATCTACACAACTTTGTTTGTCTCTGGTCTTCTTCTTCCAATTTCAGTTTTACCCAGGTTTTTCTAGGAGTCGCTGTTCGCCTCCATCTCTCCTTATCCTCTCCATCTTCACTCAAACCAACTATCCCCATGACCTCTCTCACCACATCCATCAATCTCCTCTTTGCTTCCTTCTTGGTAGCTCCATCTTCAGCATCCTTCTACCAACATATCCTCTGTTCCTTCTCTGCACATGTCCAAACCATCTCAATCTGGCCTCTCTAACTGTGTGTCCAAACGTCCAACCTGCTCGTTCCTCATCCTGTCCGTCCTCGTCACTCCCAAAGAGAATCTGAACATCTTTATCTCTGCCTCCTCCAGCTCTGCCTCCTGTCTTTTGGTCAGTTCCACCGTCTCCAAACAAAACAACCCTGCTGGTCTCACTACCCTCCTGTAAACCTTCCTGTCACCTTTGTCACAGATCACTCCTGACACTTATCTCCACCAGATCCACCCTGCCTTCACTCGCTTCTTCACCTCCTCCAAATCGACCCCCGGTGTTCGTCAAACAAACAACCTTTGCTCAGTGTCTGAACTCGCATCTCTCTGTGCCTGGTGTACTTAAATGAAATTAAATGTTAAGTTGTTTGCTCCTCTACGTCTTTCAGGATGGAGCTGCGCTGCGTCATCGCTATCATCCGCCATGGAGACCGCACACCAAAACAGAAGATGAAAATGGAAGTCAGACATCCTCTGTAAGTCTCTCAGGTCCAGCATGTTTGACCGTCTTTGTGTCAGAAACGTGTCTATGTTCAGTTGATTTAATGATGTGACATGACAGCTGTGCACCATGGAGCCAATATTGACTTTTTGAGTTTGTTTTCACCTCTGCCCATTTGTTGGGTATTTAGTGAGATTGTTAGAAATAATTAACAAAAACTACTTGAAGGTATGTCCTGGCCCAACCAATAGCTAATAAGATTTTGGTGGTCAAAGGTCAAAAAACTGTTTTTCTTTTTTACCGTAACACCAGAAAGAATTGAAACACAGGTCCACCTGGTGTCATTTTGTAGCCTACAACACTGGATATAGAAAATTAACTGTTTGACTTTCTACGTCAGAGTTTAAGGTCACTGAAAGTTAAAACACATTTTTTGGACATATCTCCAGATTGAATTGACTCATAGAGGTCTAATCGTTGTCATTTTGTAACTAATCCCAGGGTCCATTGCACAGTCAAAACCTCTGCAGTTCATGTGTCACCATCAGTTAGCACCGACATGTGCTCTTGTCATATCAAATGGCCTTGACTTAAAAGTCACACATAGGAATGTCCAAAACAGACACTGATACCACACTCTGGTAGAAAGATGAAATATGAGCTCACAGAAAACAATGTGATCTTGAAAGAACAGCAGTTGTTGCTGGGGAGCAAATGTTGTAAAGAATTTAGCTCTATTGATGGAGGTTGGTAATCTTTGGGTGTCTTCTAGTCTAATCTGTGTTTGACATTTAACTTTGCTAAATCAATTGTCTGCTTCCTGGAAACTTAAGCTCAGTAAACAATTATGTCAGTGCAATTCAAAGCATATGCAATGCAGGTAGGAAGTGGCAATTACAGCATGTGACGCGTGTTATATTTATCCTCCTGTGTTTTCACCTAGTGGCTGCTGTCAAACACATTCAGGTGATTCACCAGATTAAATCAAATCAAATCAAATCAAATTTTATTTGTACAGCCCAAAATTACAATTTACACATTATCTCACTGGCTTTGACAAACTATACAGATGTGACCCCTCTGCTCTCAGACCCCTGAACCGGGTGAGGAAAAACTTTAAAAAACCGTAAACGGGGAAAACAAGAAACCTCAGGAAGAACCACAGAGGAGGATCCTTCTTCCTGGGACGGACAGACGTGACATAGATGTCACATGTACAGAACAACAACATCATGACAATAACAGTTTACTAGAATGTTTGAGGTCATATGAGTCTATAAATCCAGATATAGTATGTTGGTCCAGAAATCATTGTAGTCCATGGGCTAGGCTGGGTAATCCAGTATAGGATCCAAGTCACAGGATCTCCTGTCCTAATGTTGGCTGTAGGCATCAGGCAGGACCACAGCAGCATCTCCCACCGTGACGTAGAAAGACCTGCAGGATGATAAAGCACAACGACTCTGGGGAAGAAGTAAAGTTGGCATAAGGATATGGACATTTAGAGGAGCAGAGATGGAGTCAGAGTCAGAGGGGGCAGAGAAGAGAGGAGCTCAGTACATCATGGAGTTATTCCCAAGGAACCTGATTTTGTAGCAGCATAACTAAGGGCTAGATAGGCCAGACCAACGATAAGCTTTATCAAAGTTTTTTATGGTTCCACAGACGAGGAGCTTCATAGATGAAGGCTCTGCCTCCCATTCTACATCAATCATAGTCTCCTAAAAACAAATTTTTGCCACCCTGGTCTTCTGCAAAGAAAACATAATATCAATATAATTGTTACCTTAAATATTGCTATCAGCCCAGAATTTTCAGATCGATGCAAATGTTAAAATGTGCACAGTGCAACATGTGAAGTTTGTAGATGTACAGCTTCAATTTGTCAGTGAAAAATGTATTTTGTCAGTAGATATGTTATTGATAAGATTATTCATAAGATTGATCTGTATTAGCTCGGTGATTTTCTTTTCAGATCACAGCAGCGGTGAAATCAGCTGACATTCTCACTGCTGCTCTGTTTTCTGGAATGTTTATTTTTGCGGAAATTGTCTCTGTCACCTACTTCAGATTTACAGACGTACTTGAGCTCAGTATCATCTGTCTTTCTCAGATTCTTTGAGTTGTTTGAAAAGTACGGCGGCTATAAGTCCGGGAAGCTGAAACTGAAGAAGCCGAAGCAGCTACAGGTGAGGGATTTTGCTCTTTTTCCCACATTGCTGCTGCAGATTATGACTAAAGACTTCCTGTGTTGGCAGGAAGTGCTGGACATCGCCCGCATGCTGCTGGTTGAACTGTGCCAGCACAACGACTGCGAGATCGAGGAGAAGAAATCCAAACTAGAGCAGCTGAAGACCGTCCTGGAGATGTGAGTGACATCAGACACACGACATGGTCTTCCTACTGTTCTCTTCAACAGCCATCATCATCATCATCAGCACTTAGTCTGTGATTCACTCCACCTTTCGTCTGGTTCACTCATCTCTGACTCTCTCTTTATCTTTTCCTCTGTTCTGCCCTGCCTCCTCCATCCCTCCTCCTCTCTGCACCGAAGGGAGTCCAGCTTGAATGACACTCAGTATGCACCTCTCCTTCCTCTCTATAGCGCTTTTAGCAGCCTCCTCTCCTTCAGTCAGTGTGTACATTACATCAGGAACACTCATTCTGTCTCCGAGGCCAGCGCAGGCTGTCATTAACAGCTCTATGTGTGTAAACAGGGCATGAAGGTTTTTCATTGGTCTGTAATTCATATTCAGAAGGTGTTCCTGATGTTTTCTACACCGAGTGATCATTTTCTCAAGCAGATATACACAGTCAAATGATGATTTGACTGTGTCAGTCAGTGTGTGCTGTGTGCATGTTGCTCTCACCACACATCCATTCATCCTGTTCATCACGTTGACTCGTTTTGGTCATCTGCCGCTGCCGTCCATCAACATTGCACAAACAAAACCATCTGAGATAATTAAATTCAGTTAACCAAGGTCACGCTGCAGGAGACTCAACCAGCGTCTCCTTTTCCATCATTAATCTCACAGAAAAGTCTTTGTATTTAAAGCCTGATTATTGTCCAACTCTCAGATTAAGCTTAACATTTTTTCAGTGCTAGAAAGAATATTGAAAGAGAAAGAGTTTGTCCTCGGGACCCTGCTAGTGTCAAAGTTTGAACCTGGAGCTGGAGGAGAGGCAGAGGCTCTGATTCAACGCTAGTCGCCAGTGGTCGGTTGGTTTTCTAAGAAGAGGGCAGATTTTTAATGCATCCAGAAATATGAAAATGATCATTAACCACGTGTCTCTTCATGAAAAGCTCACTGTAGCTGGTGAAATATGATGTTTCTTTCCTTCCCGTCAAGGAGATAATGTTTCCAGTTTGTTTGTCTGTTAGCAGCTGACCATTCACAATTTTGGACAAATCTTCCTGATTCTGTCTTTGAGTTCCCATTGGCAGTCGCTTAAACTGATTATATTTTGGGCTTTATAGGTCAGAGTTTTATGGTCAGGAAAATTTCCCATTTGTTAACATATGTTGAAATTTCAAACAATCTTATGAATCTTATAATCAGCCCAAACTCAACCAATTAGCTTCTAACTTACACCACATATTTATTTTGTCAATATTTATTTGATCTTGAAAGGCCAAAAATCAGAATCACTACATCGCTATTCTTTGGCCAGAATTCTTTTCAATTTCAATTGAGGAATCTTTTTAATTATTTTCACAAAGGGTAACACGTCATAACATTTAATGGCAGCCATGTTTTTAAAATAGACCACTTTCAATACAAAGGTATTTGGCTAAACTAAATATAAGTTTAATGGGTTTGAAAAAGCTTATTGTTATATTAAACAGCACGTTTAATGCCACGTCTCAACTTCCTGTTGCGCACTCAAATCCAGGACCGGTTTGAGGACGTGGACACCTAACGACCATCTTTATGTAGGTCAGTAGCCTAACCAAAATCAGTCAGACGTGGAGGTCACTTGTGTGAAGCACTGACTGAGTGACTGAACTTTGATTAATCCATTAGCTAATACCACTTCTGTGTGTTTGGGTGTCAGATTTTCTCTTTGGGTTTTTGCTGGATGTGCCTCCTTAAAGCTTAAGATGAATATTTGAAGATGTGTGTTGCTGCGTGTGTGTGTCCAGGTACGGTCATTTCTCAGGTATCAACAGGAAAGTCCAGCTGACGTACCTGCGTAACGGCCAGCCTAAAGCCTCGAGTGAAGAAGAAGGTACAAACCCTGGCGCTCTGTGTGACTGTTTTTGTGAATCGCTGCTGCCCTGCTGAAAGTTCTGAGACACATGAGTGTTTCGTGTGATAAAGTGTTTAAAATGTGCTTTGGTGACTGATCCCAGCATCACCACCCTCCTGTTTTTAAGACTCTAAGAAGGAAGGCCCGTCCCTGCTGCTTGTGTTGAAGTGGGGCGGCGAGCTGACGCCTGCGGGCCGCGTTCAGGCTGAGGAGTTGGGCAGGGCCTTTCGCTGCATGTACCCTGGAGGTCAAGGTATCTGCTGTACACACACACACACGCCTACTCATGTCCGCTAACAGGTGTGTTACCATCTGTCGGCTGTGCTTTAAATTAAGTCCTACTGTAGCGTCAGAGAAAAAGTTTTGCTGGAAAAAAATTCCAACGACTGAATGGATGTTCTTTTTCATTTGAAAACTATTTAGAATTTCCCAAATATCACATGGTTTTGTCAAAAAATGGTGCAAGGACTGTTTCTTCAGTGTTTTCCCCCTTTCAGTTTGGGAATCTGACTAGTAATAAGACATCTGACGGTTGTGAGTTAAAAGTACTTAATTTTCTCACAAAACAACCTATTTGATGTTTCAGCCTAAATGGTCATCTTTCCTACTTTTTTCTTACCTTCTTTCTGTGATTAATTTTTTAATTTGATATGTATTTGTTTATTCATTACCCTCACAACAAAACTTAAATTAACAGAAAAAATTAACAGAACAAATCCTGTAAATCTCCTGACTGAGATCTACCTCCCGAAACTCCCAAAATAAGATTTTGGAGAAAGCAAACACACCTGCAGTCTAAAAGAAGAAAGTCACCCTGACATGTAAAAACGTTATCAAAGGTCGCGTCGAAGAGTGAAGAGAGGAAACAGCTGCCGTCCTGCCATGCATACCTTTGCTCATTGATATTTGTTTGCAGACCTTTCAGGCTGTCCATTGTCAACATTATATAGGTGGGGAGGCTTTTTTTTAGAGTCGACGAGCCAGATTTTCAGGCTTCCTGCTGCCACTGTGGCTGTTTATTTTCATAGATGTGTTGTCTTAGAGTTTCTGCCTTAACTTAAACTCAAAATCAAAATAAAGGACGGCTACGTTAAAAAATGCAGTCACAAAGCTGTAAAACCATCAGCTTGTTCTTTTCTTTTTGTGCCTCCTTGATGGAAGAAGACATGAAAAGGTGGCAGATGGCTTGGTAACGCCCCGTTGAAGCCACTTTAAGGGAGTAACAAGGTGGAATCTGGATGGAAATGAGGCAGTGAGATAAACCTGACTAACTGGAAAACATGCATCTTCAAGCTTTCTTCTAATGGAATGGTGAACATCCACATTAGATTTAGTCAGACTTTAATGAGTCATGGAACAATAAAAACAGTTTATTTTAAAAATAAATAAATGTTGGAAGTCACTCGAAGACATTGTGTGACTCAGACTGGTCACAAGAGGAAGTCCTGACGATCCTGATCCGCTTCCACATTGAAGCTTCTCCAGAAGGTAGTTTATTCTCTCCAGTGAGGCCATGTCATGACAGAGAGGAGCCAGCTGTCGCAAACAAAGGCCTGGCTCCGCTGAACCTGCTTTGTAGTACAGCCCTCAGGTCCTGTAAGCACACGGCTTCTGCATATTGACTTCTGCTGAGAGCTTTACAGAGCCTCCCGTGCATAGTTATGGTTGCTAGCATAGGATTGGACAGTAGATTAGTGAATGATCAACTTTAAAAAATGTCTTGGAAGAAAAAGAAATGTCTTGAACACATAAATTTGTCCATAGGTCTTTGCATTAATAAAGTTAAAGATTAATAATGTTTTTGAGAATCACTACAGTATTACAACACATAATATTGTTTGGCCTCAGAAAATTAAAGAGACTTTGTTGTTAATGCTGCTGTATAAATAAAAGTTAGTTAATTTGAAGTAGTAATGAAACTGCATGACATCAAGGCCTGTAACTGCTTTTGCTCAGTCATATATTGTCCAAGAAATAACTGCAATAAATAAAATCATTGTCTTTAAAAGTTCATTTTGCAGAGTAATGCAACTACTTCCTATTTAAGAGTAATTAAATAATGCTTTTTTAACAATATTAAGATTAGAATTTAAGAAATTAGAATGTGAGACAAGTATTAAAATGTCCTAAACATAATAAAGCCACAGCACCAACACAGTAAATGAAATGAACTCTCGGCCTCTGTTTACAAAAATTGGATGTAAACACATAAAAAAATATCAGTCTTGTAAATAACCCAATGGTAATTTGATGAGACATCTCAGATTATGTAACCGATAATAATAGCTGCTGATGTGTGTGTGATGTGCGATGAGTACGACAATGCTGAGTGAGGTGGTACTTTCAACCAAATGCACGTTGGCTTCATCATGATTTTGGTCAAAGCAACCACCATAAATAAGGAAATGTTGCTGTACGGGACTGCAGGGTTTTCAGAGTCACTCACGGTGGATATTTTAAGGTGTAGCTTCACTGCGGCAGCTCAGGATGTGATGGTGGGGGAGGACTGCTGTGGTGCTCGTCGATATGGAGACCTTCTCTTCTCTGCAGAGCGTTACGCTGAGCCTCCGTGTCATTTGCATGCTTTTATACTGCCTGCACCACAACACTGTCAGGCCTTTTCCAACGAGCTGGTTCCTATGCTGTTTTAGAGCCAACACCAACTCTGGAAAGATTTTATGTGTTTCGACAACCAAAGAACTGACTGGAACATATCGCTGATCTAGAACAGAGAACCGCGTATATCTTGAGTGTGACCATGGAGCAAGTATGACTGAATTCTTGTTGAATGTTCGGTATAGTTGTCGTAGTGATACTGGGAAACTGGCGACGTGTAGCACCAGGCTAACATCTGGCTGTCCACTGAAGAGACATGCAATGAGATAATGACGTGACTCTACGATGGCTCTCATGCCTGTGGAAAAGCAAACTGCTTCTTAGAAAGCTGGCATGTTGTACAAGCTCTGAACCAGAGCAGGCACCAGCGTAGGACAAACACAGGAGCCGGCTTGGTCCAGTATTTTTCGACAAAGCTAGTTCAAGTGCTAATTCAGAGCTAGTTCCCCTTCTGGAAACAGTTCTTTGTGTATCATTAGCCAAAAAACTGTCTCAAGTGCAGGAAAACTGGTTCCATAACAAAGAACTTAAAAACAAGGGTTAGGGTAGGAGTCAGGGTCCATCAAGCAGTACGGTGCAGTTTAGTATGGCACACTTGGGAATGGTAAGCTCATTACAGACGTGCGTTTCCACTGGTGACTGTACCGTTGCCTGATGGGCGGGGCAGCCTGACCACGCCGGCTATGTAAACAGCGTGACATCATAGAAACGCGACACAATGTGTCCCTCTTAAAAAGTGGAGGAAGAAACCATAACAACAAACAAAAAGGAAACATTGGAGGACATCCAGCATTTCCGCTTGTTTCCTGTCAGCTGTTTATCTGTTTGAGAAAAGGCTGCACACCGCCAGGAGAACGACAGCCTAACCATTGCAGGGAGGTGACTATTCTGTTGACCAGTCAGCAGACTGCAGGGGGTCTTGCTATCCAAAGCAAAGTGTGACAAAACTGACACAATACAGTTCGCTTTTTATGGGTACCGTTCACAGCTTTTGACAATGGAAATGCAAAAAAATGCGTACTGAACTGAACTGGACGGTACTTCTTGGTGGAAAGTTGGCTTAATACCAATAAAGAACAGGAGGCAGTACCTATTGTGGAACCGGTCCTTTTGTGTTTTGACAGCCAAAGACCTATCACCAGGTAAAACTGGTTCCACAGAAGCACCAACACTTTGATGGTCTAAAACAAAGGACCACTTACATCAGGGGCTCGGGGAGGGGTTGTCATAGCCACAAACAATGCTTAACCAGTATTTCCAGCAATCAGAGCTTGTGTAGTATCTTGTCAGACTCGTCCATGGACAAGATTTACTGTCTGTCATGAAGAGTAGCACAGATGTCGGAGCAGTTGCGTTTGGATGCTAATGCAGGCATGCAAAGCCAGGCGTACCACTTGTGAAGACTTGACGTACTCGCCACAGTCTAGTGAAAGAAGCAGACGGTTCGAATGTTACACCAACTCTACATCGGCTAGAGCCAACACTAGAACCGGCTTGGTGAAAAAGGCTTACCAGACGGACAGGGAGAGGTCCTGAAGCACAACTGAAAGCAGATTCTATTCCTGTGTTGCTTCTTTTTCAGAAAAGAAGGCTGTTTTAGTTCTTTATATCTACCAGCAGTTTTATTTATTAACTCTGCTCTTCTCTTCCTACCTTTTCTCGTGCTGTGTAAACTAGCCGGTAACCGCCGGGCCCTTGGCTCTGAGTCCCCTATTGACTCTGGTAAGAGAAGGGTCTCCACCGCTCTCCACGTCTGCTCTCATTCCTCGCGTTTTTTTCTCTTTTGGTCACCCTGCTCACTAACAAGCTCTGATCTCTCGTCTCATCTCATCATGATTCTGTTTGATTTCACCTGCAGTTTGCCGTCCGCTGAGATTGCTGTGGATTGTTTGTGTCGTTGTTGATGTGATCCAGTTTGGTGGCATTTGAACACAGGAGGATGTTTGGTGTTCTGAGCTAACTTGGATCATCTCACACTAATCCTGCTGCATTTTTTTCCTCATCATGGCGTCTTTAGATGATGTCTGATATGAGCCAGGCTGCTTCGCCTGGATTAGAGCCTAAAACACGGTTCAGTTTTAGATTCAGTCGTGTAGCAGCAGGCCAGCTGCCTGTCTACTCAAGAGAAATGCATGAAGCATCAGTGTGATATGATCTGCAGCGTTGGTATGCTTCTTCCAGCCACATTGATCCCAGGATATTTAGCATGTTGGAAGACTTTATTGGCAATCTGGAGTCCTTTGATCTCATTTTCAGGGGAGTGGTCTTCAGTATTTCACCACAATATCACTTCACTTTCACTTCATTTTATTCATAGATCAAATCTTCCACAGACATGGGACACGTCAAAGCTTACAGAGCCTTATGAGGACATTTGAACTGAAAGTGATGTTAGTCCTGCACATTATTGACTGCGTGCTATCTGGTATTTTTGACTTTCTTGGTACTTTTGGGTTCAATCAACACACTGGTGTATTTTATTTATTTCCCTCTGGGCTCAGCCGTTTCTTTGATAGAATGCCTGCAGGGTGAATCTTTTACCAGCCCAGGTTATCATGATGGACCCCCTGTTTGTAACCCTTTAGGTGACTACGCTGGCTTTCCAGGCTGTGGCCTCCTGCGACTACACAGCACGTACCGCCACGATCTGAAGATCTATGCCTCAGACGAAGGCAGGGTGCAGATGACGGCTGCAGCATTTGCCAAGGTAGCTCTGACTGTAGCTCACTTTTAAACGGTAAATTTGTTCAGATTGGTCACATGGAAGGTTATCCAAGAAAAAACATTCAACATAAAACTTCTGGTTACTTTCTCATTTCACTTTTCTTTTTTATGGAGATTATAAATCAAAGCATCCAACAGTCGTTTTCTTGATCAATTGTTTTGTAGATAATGTCTTTTTTTTTTTTTTTTTTTTATTGATATGCTGTTTTTCCACAAAAATATTCCCACAATTATTTGGGGAAAAAAAAGCGTCTTAAGAAAAATAGTTTTTATCTGCTGTTTGTTCCGCCTTGTCAATTTTAGGATGACTAAAACCGATGCTTTTTCATTTGTCTTGTTTGAGCCCAATATTTTTTAGTTAGGGAAGCGATTGGCAAAACTAGAGAGAGAGAGAGAGAGAGAGAGAGAGAATGTTTGTGTAGGTTCTCAGTCATCCAGGTTGAGGTAGTCTTAATTGCTTCTGTTGAGGCATCTGGACTTTTTTTTTTGGAAGATTCAAGGTGTGACTACCCCACCAGAGGTTAAACATTGGGGATTCCCCACCAATGTTTAGAACCGAAGAAGCCTTCTAGATGAGAAGTGAAACCTCTTCAATACCAAAAAGAAGTCCAGATGCCTTTAACTGAAGCAGTGAAGACAGAGTGCAAGCACCCACCACTGTCCTTTCTTTTAGTATTGAAAAATCGTCAAAAAAAACTCCTGGATCAACTTCCTGACCACAACATCTCCCAAATTTGAATCACTGTTTCTGTTCTTAAGGGAAAAAAAACAAAAAAAAACTTTTTTTGACTTTTTGAATTGTTGTGATCACAAACCAACATGCAAACAAATAGTAAAAACATTAATATAGAAGGTAACATAAATAAAAGCCTGTACATGAGTGAATATAAAATGATTTGAGTAGCACTAAAGGACTTTAAAATCCTGGTGAACTGTCAGATTCCTGACAGTGAGACGGCACTTCAGCTGAAGTTGTGTGGTTCGGTGGCAGGGTCTGCTAGCTCTAGAAGGAGAGCTGACTCCAATCCTGGTCCAGATGGTGAAGAGTGCCAACATGAATGGCCTGCTGGACAGCGACAGCGACTCTCTTACCGACTGCCAGCAGAAGGTCAAGACCAGGCTGCATGAGATCATGCAGAAGGACCAGGAGTTCACACTGGACGACTATCAGAAGGTTTGTGGAAAGAAAATGTTTGACTAGCTTGATTCGATAAGATTCCTGGTGCCCCCAAGAAAATGTATAAATTGAAAGTGAACTGGATTGGTGCATTTGGACAATGGAGCCCTCAAGTCAGTATCAGAAGCTTCTGGGTAAAGTCACAAATGACGGACATCAAACACACATGCGCTGGTGGTTAAGTTTTCCCTGCGCTCTGTGATGTGATGATACAGTATATGTTATGTTTCCATTGTGTCTCAGCTGGCACCAACTGGCAGCCCGTCTCTGGTGAACTCGATGAAGGTCATTCAGAATCCGGTCAAAACCTGTGACAAGGTGTATGCCCTCATCCAGAGCCTGACCTCACAGATCCGCAGGAGGCTGGAGGACCCCAAGTCTGCAGGTATCGTGGAGCTGCCGCAGCTGCTCAGGTAAACATGCAGATGAATACTCAGCTCACCGTGATGCTTTGCTTCCCTGCAGACCTGCAGCTGTACCACAGTGAGACCCTGGAGCTGATGCTGCAGCGCTGGTCCAAACTGGAGAGAGACTTCCGCATGAAGAACGGCCGCTATGATATCAGCAAGATCCCCGACATCTACGACTGCATCAAATACGACACGCAGCACAATGCCTCGCTCGGCCTGGAGGACACGCTGGAGCTGTTCCGCCTGTCCCGTGCGCTGGCCGACATCATTATACCGCAGGTATACGAGACCCGCATCATGTCGCCTTCACGCACACTTCTGTCACTCTCCGATTGTCCATTTTCTGAATTTATTGTATGAGACGTGTCAGAAAGGAAAACTCAGATGGTTTGATCATGTCCTTAAATTATCTGCAGGAGTCAGGGAATCTTGGGATCGTTAACAAATTAACCGCAGTGTAAACTGCATGATGATAATTCTCACATTATTAGCATAAAGTGAGAGCCGTGAAGACAATGACTGTGGTCAGATAAATAATGTTGAGTGACTCAGTAGTAAAAATTTTACTACAGCATTAAACAATAAAAATAATCAAAGTTAGTTTTTGGGTTTTGGGTTTTTAGGTCGTCCTGCATGAGTTTCTCTGTATCCACCTTGTGATCTGAGGTTTAACATGTCGAGCCTCCAAATATGCTGAGATCCATGTGCACTAAACCGAATTAAAAGAAGTGAATGAAAGTGTTTTTATCTCCTTTCTTATCATCCATATCAGGAGTACGGCATCAGCAGAGCAGAGAAGCTGGACATCGCTCAGGCGTACTGCGTTCCCCTGATGAAGAAGATCCAGCTGGACCTGCAGAGGACCCACGAAGACGAGGCCGTCAATAAGCTGCACCCCCTGTGAGATACGAACATATTGACATTACCGTCGATTGCAACCCTGATCCCAGAACAGCCACCAAACATACCTTTTGATTGGGTTTAATTGTCTGCTGCATGTTTAAAAAAAGGTTTACACCATCAGATGTGTGTAAAGATGGCTGACTCGAGAACTCCTCAAAAGTGAAACCAAAACATCTCTACCGCCCTCTGCTGGCTCTCTGCAGTACAGCTCATAAAATCCTCCTCCTTAATGTTAGCAGATGAGCCAAACTAAACACTCAGACAACATATCAAATAAATTTTCTCTAAAAATGGTTTCTGTCATTTTACCAGTAGTTCTTATCACACTCATGTATGTTCAAGTGTTCATTTTATCATCAGTTTAGTTTTATTTATATCTCTAAAAATCTGCGATTTTATGGAACGATTAGCACAAAAAATCTGTGAGGTTGGATCTTCACTTTCTGCACACTAGCACACTAGGAACTCATTAGATTTTCAGCTTTTCTAACATCAGAATTGACCACTAGGGGACATTTTGTTATCTTAATAGTATTATTTATATTTTCAAATACATCTCCATTACTATGAGTCCAGTCTGGACAGAATCCAAATCAATCGAGTGTTCATATTAGTGCATCTCAAAAATGAGAACACACTATTAGACGTGCTGCCGTCATTGTGTGAATTTCAGACATTTTTAGGGATGTATCCTCATCTTGCCTTGATTTGATCAGTTGGAGGTGAAGCATTATGACTGAACTGAGCCTTGCTCCCGATTGAGGGGTTTATTGATAGGAATGAGACCCTGTGGCTCTACCTTCTAATCGCTACTGCACCGACTCTGATGCCAACTGATGCTTGTATCATTTTTGTACACTGGGAGGAAATAGAGCTGTGGCAGCCATCATTGTTCATGTCAGTAGTAAATACTGTTTTGGTTCTGGGTTTTTTTTGCATCATACATCATTTCCCAGCATTGGATTAAGGGTTGTACAAGGCACACACACATGCTGACTGATGAGTCATTTCCTGTCTCCTGGTGTTCAGGTATTCACGTGGCGTGATGTCACCTGGCCGTCATGTGCGCACTCGTCTGTACTTCACCAGTGAGAGCCACGTTCACTCCCTGCTCAGCGTCTTCCGCTACGGAGGACTGCTAGATGTACGTGTGGTTTGATCTGCCGTCTAATCTGCTTGGTGCACAGCTCCGAGCTGGACCAGCAGCAGGACTTCTGCTAATCCTGCTCATTCATGGAGGAGCCGATTCACATATTCTGTCGTATAAATACTCAACACTATTTACAGTCATGGAGACGCCGTGGGATTTTTTTGTGTTGTTCTTTGTGTTGCGTCCAGGAGGAGAAGGACCGGCAGTGGAAACAAGCTATGGACTACCTGAGCGCCGTGACTGAACTCAACTACATGACGCAGATCGTCATCATGCTGTACGAGGACAACGATAAGGTCAGCCGGGAGCTGAGGCTCGTTTTCTGCTCTGAGCTTTGTCACTTTGGTGCCGCGTGTCTTTACGTGGTCGCGTGTGTGTTGTGGGCAGGAGCCCACCTCGGAGGAGCGTTTCCACGTTGAGCTGCACTTCAGTCCAGGAGTCAAAGGATGTGAGGATGAAGAGAACGTGCCTCTGGGCTTCGGCTTTCGCCCAGCCTCCTCTGAGGTGTGAGAACGTGTGTCTTCATCTTTGTGGCTCTTGGCTGGTGTTTACATTAGTCTTTATATTAAAACAGAAAAAAAATCCA
>KV751377.1:5265578-5276256 GCA_001698575.1 Mola mola | reverse complement strand
AGTTTGATGCAGGTTTCTCTTCTTAGTTTCTGTTGCATGAACACCATTTTCACATCAGAAGATGCATTTAATTGTAGTTAACGGCTATGATTTAGTGAATTTTCTCTTTGTTTTTGTGGCTGTGGGTGGTTCCATCTAAGAAGCTTTTCTTGTAAACAAACTGTTGTGTCACCTTCCTGTGTCAGTGTTGATTTATATTTTGATACTTTTCGTTTTGGAGAGGACTGTGTTGATAAGCAGATATAATCAGAAAAGTTAAGGTTGTGGCTGATTTCCAACCCCTGTTCTCTGACAACTCAGAACCAAGACAAGAAGCCCAATCAGGGCAGCCTGGAAGACCTCTCCCAGGACCAGCCCGACCAGGCACTTCCTGTTTCTGAACCGATCAACATCCTGCGACGGCCGCCAATGATCCGCAACCGCAAGACGGGCTCCATGGAGGTACCAGGCCGGCTGTGTGTTTTACATAATTATTGAAAGTGTTTTTGTGGATGGGAGACGTCAGGTCCCTGATTTACTGTAGCGTCCCATCTCAGTCTTAACTCCTGGTCTCCATGGCCCCACTCAGGTCCTCTCTGAGGCCTCCCCCACCCAGTCCTCCAAAGGCTGCACCTCCCACAGACTCTTCCACTCGTGTTCACGCCAGTCTCCTGAGATCAAACCAGCCAGTGGCCTAGGTGGGCGTCTCCTTCCTGGTCTGTGTGTGTGTGTGTCTGTCCCTCTCGTCTTTCCATCTTCCTCACCGTCACATAGCTGTGCTCCCGCTTAACATCGGCCTCTAAACTATGTAGGCAAGAGGTCAGCAGAGAGTCACGTCCACAACCGGCTGCAGCAGCCAGGGACAAACACAAACACCTGCTGGACACATTGTGACAGCCACAGAATTGTTAAATAGCATTAAAAACACATTGTATAATAGTTATATATACATTTACATCATTGTAATTGAACCAAGTGAGAACATTTTTCACTCTTCACAGAGGTGATTTCTAGAGTACAAGAAAGAACACAGAAATTTAGAAAAATGGACTTTAAAGCCATCAATACTAATACGTACTAATTAAAGAATTTGATTTATATAATAACAATGTCCCAAATCCGCTGTATAAGATGTCTTTTAAAGTCCCCCCCCCTGCTTTAACCTCATCCCTAATCAAAGACTTCTGAAGGACACCTAGTCTGCTGAGTTAGAACTTTCCATGTAACTCCCAGCGGCGTTTTAACATGGTGGAACTCAGCATGTTGTGTGGGTCATAAAACCATAAAACACGTGTGTTTCACTGACTGCTTCACACCGTTCGATCCCGCTCAGTGTTGTTCTTCCAGTTTGTCCAGTGAGAAGCTGCATCGAATGTGCAGTGTGCGTGTGCATGTGTGTCAATCAGCCTGACCCTCACTGCGTCAGTGGCAGCAGTTGTTCCTGTGTGTGCTCCATATAAAGCTCTGAGAGGAGCCTGTTCATGAGTTCATCACCAGCACATGTGCTCTTCATACCTTCACACTGTCCCCACAACAAAGGCACACGGCGCTGCACACACTGCCGGCTTCTATTTCTGTCGTCGTCTTCTTCTGTGGTCTGCAGACTCCACATTTGTTACGCAGGAAGAATGTGTGCTTGGAGTTGCCGCCTCGTCCTAACACACAGCATGAATGCTTCTTCTTTCTCACGCCTCTGCTCTGTCTGCATACAAAACATTGCTGGTGTTGACACGTATGCACTCAGGCACTGGTCTGCGAGACGTCATGGCTGTTGTGAAAACCTTGTAAAAACCTGATAAAATGAGAATAAAGTCAATAATATAAGATAAGAACAGTAATGGACAGAGGTTACAGGGTTTTCACACATGTGTGTGTCACGCTTTGTAGTTACTGATGAGGATTAGAGCCACTTTTGAAACATTTCTTTGAGTTCTGACATTTTTCAAGATTCTGAGAGAAAAGTAAAAAATTCAGACATTTTTTTTTCTTTAGAATTCTAAGGGAAAAAAAACGTTTCCCTTAGTCAAATATTTATTTCCCAAGTGGCCTCAGTCCCCTTCAGTATGTTGTGAATATTGGCACGGTGTGAAATCATGACTAACCGTCACCCTGCACACAGGCTCGCTCTGCTCTGGCCTCTTCAGTGCCTCAGCCCTCGGTGTGTCCTGTAGCGCCCCCAACCTGCGGGACTACGTCCGCACACACCACCTCCATCACCGAAAGCCGCCCCTGTCCCCTGGCAGTCTGCCATGCCAGGCTGGCATGTTCGGTACGTTCCTCCTCCACGGGACCGTCCCTCTGCGAGGCTCCTCAGACTCTTTTTTTCCTGCCTCCCCCTCCTTTATGATGCTGTGACTTTTGGGGGATGTTGAGTATTTGTGGTCTCCTCCGGCTTCGCCCTGTCGGGTCACACATATCAACTGGTGTATACCTGGGTGTGTGTGATTGAAGCGTGATTAAATGTGCTGAGCATGCAGATATCAGGGATCAGTGTTCAGATCAGAGCAGCATGTTCTCTCTCTCTCTCTCTCTCTCTGCATGTCAGTTTGGTACCGTTCTGTCTGTCAGGGAGGTTAATGTCCTGATCCACAGAAGTCTGTTTTTCCTTCATTAACTGGATCATCCTCTAAATCAGCCCGGTAATGTTCTTCCTCCACAATCAGCATCCTCAGTCTCAAGCTGGTTTTACAGCCGCCAGGGACCTCGCAGTGAGAGAAAGTATGATGGTCAAAGCTGTCATAGTTACATTCTCAGACTAGTCTGGTTTGTTTCACGCGAGCTGTTCCATTTATCCACTGGGTGGCACTGTGACTGTAAATCCACACCATATCCTGCTGCTCTGAGACACAGCTGACAGTTTAAACTGGTGTCAGTGCTGCATCAAGACAACATTTACTGTTGTGATCGACCAGCTTAATCAATACCAGCCCTGATAATTTGTTTGAAAGGTTTGGTCCCTGTGTGTGTTGGATATGACCCATTAAAACAACTTATTTCAGTTCTTTGTTGATTAAAAGCTGAAAGTCTGAACGGTCTCGTGGACTCTGTAGAGTGTTGTAGCATCTTTCAGCTCAGTGTTTTGGTTCTGTGGTCCGCAGGTTTACAGCAATGTCGTCTTCATCCACCGGAGCTGCTTATGATTTTACTGGGTCAAATATTATTCCATTTCATCCGCACATGTCCCCCTAATGCTTGTCATCGTTGTCCTGTCGTTTTTATTCAACGACACAGGCACAAATGATTATTTACTGAAGACAAAAACAGAAAAATTTAAAAAAGGATGAAAAAGTCACTTTTTCTATTTCATAGCTATCGTTATAATTCCAATAAAATCTCCATGGTTTTAGACGGATTGAGCCTTCATAGCATGACCGTGCAGATAAAATTAAAATAAGCTCAAAGCTAGAGTTAAAAGGAAGGTTATCGTTGGCCAGAAACTCAACTTCAGTTATTGTATGGATGAAGTAAACGACAACAATAATGACGAGAGCCAGCTATTTGTCCCATCCTTTGTGCTAAGCTAAGATAACATCTTTAGTTTGCTGTACCAAGATGAGCATGATATCAAATGTATCATCCCTCAGAGGCAAATTGGTATCTGTGATTTTGGGCTATACAAATTAAACTTGATTGATTGATTGATTGATTGATTCTGTGTCAGAAAGCAAATAACCGACCGATCCCAAAATGCTGCACTGGGGTCAAAGCCAATGGAAGAACAAGTGGAGTTTGTTTCCTGTGGCAGAGGTCAAAGTTGAGCTTCAGTCCTGTTGCATGTTCACTCTTCATCATCTGTCTCTGTCCTCAGATGAATCTTTTTGTCACATGTTGGTGATGAGAGGACGGCTGACAGGCAGAGGGCAGACCAGGACTCCCAGTAACACCAGTTACCTTTCTTATCTTATCTCCTCAGAGCTGTTCTCTATGCCGCCCATAAAGAGATTTTCTGTGTCGTTTGCCAGGCATCCGACTAATGGTATGTCTGCTTTTATTCAAGTCTCCCTCCTGCTGTCTTGCATGATCTTCTGATGGGGAAACGTTTCTGTTTCTATTTTTGACCGTGGTAATTCAACTAAACGTCTCCCAGATTTTCTGTCTGAGCACACGCGCTCGGTGTCAGTTGTAGCTGAGCTCTCACCTCTAACACCACCTGCTCCACCTGTTCCAGCAGCTGCTTCTACAGGAGGAATGTGTTCTAATCAAAGCCCCACTGATCAGCATCATTGATCTGTAAGATAACCTGCATTCACTTTGATTGACCTCCAACTATCATCGAGATCATTGTGTGATGACTGGTTATAATGGTCAGAGTGGTTCCTCTGTCCTCAGCGTAGAGTCCATTTGCCGACACCTCACACCAGCAGCTACAAGAAGGCACATTTTCCTTTTGTGCAGATTCCTGCATGTCCACACGTCTCCTGCAAGATGTGGCGTATTTTCGTATTATTATCCTAAATAATACAGATGAATTATCCATTATGCTGCTCACGAGACAGAAGAAAAATAACATAACCATGTTATACTCACAGGAAGCAGGGCTGGTTTGTGTTTTCTGAAAAGGCCTTGAAGTTAGCTCAGCTCTATTCTGACCATGGTTGTGTAAACCGTCCATGATGTCACCTGTTGGTTTGTGTTCCACCCGTTCTGAAGCCTCAGACTGCGTTATGAGTGTAGCCATGATATTTGGTCGCTTTGTAAAGTTCTGTAATTTGACGAAAAGGGAGGACAGACGGGCGTCGCTGATCAAAAAACCATTGACATGTAACCTGCATGCCCATTTACACATGGCACCTGACTCATGACTCCATTTGCTGCGTTAGCTCTGTAGGCTAAACTGGGCAAATACAGGTTAGTGTTCTCCCTCTCGCTTGATTGACAGTCTGTGTTCTACATACGGTCAGTGTTCTACATGCAGTCAGTGTTCTACATATGCTGGTTCCTCACATCCGATGAGTACTGGATTGGGATCTGGGGAGTTTGGAGGTCAGGTTGAAGCTGTGGGTCCTGTCATGTTCCTCCAGCAGTTCCTGGAGTACTTGATCTCTCAGGCCAAAACATGTAAAATCATCTCAGTGGTTTCATGTTGTGGCTGATCAGAATCAGTAAACAAACAGTAAATTAAGATGGCCGCCACGTCTGCACCTCCTCCCACTATAAGAAAAGAAGCCAAAACATCTTGAGCTGGAGTCCTGTTCTGACACTGAGTGGTCGTGATTTCTCACTTTAACTGGCTGATTCAGTGTGGTTCTGTCGATGAACTGCTGCTTCTCTTAGGTTTGTTGTGTCTGTAAGGAAATTCAAGTGTGTGTCACAGTGGGTTCATGAGGTCATCACCGTCTCTTCTCTCTGCTGTCTTGGATGTGTCATCTGACTGTTTCTGTGTCCGCTGTGAGCTGACTCCTTTGTCATCGTGAGGCGGTTGCAGCAGGGAGCAGCAGGAGGCACCGTGGATAAACAGTTACAGTAGGAACAAAGATTAATGTCATGATCCTTCTTAGTCTGTTGAGACACAAGAACCTCGTCCTGAGGCTCTATTAAAGAAACAGATCAGAATGTTTTCAAGCTGAACAGCGACTAACCTGATTTGAGCAGCAAACGGTGCAGAAAACATCAAATGGTTCCTGGTGAAACACAGCCGGATCTGTGATCTACAGCCTCCCATCGCTGGTTCTTTTTGTTTTCTGTTGTGCCTTCATCCTCAGAGCTGTAACAAACATGTTGTGTAGAGATATTTACATTATAGACATGACGTTCTTCACGTCTTCTAGTTCAGTTCTGCGTGTGAATAAACACTGAGCAACGCCTGTGAAACGTATTGATGTCCAGCCTTAAGGCCTTGGAGACGTGCAGGAGGTGAAGTGCTGACTCATTTGTTCTGCTTGTGTCCTGATATCAGGCAACCTGTGTTAGGTGGAAATCTGCAGCCTGCATGGAGGAACAGCTGACCAGCGTTCTGTGTGGGGAGATGGATGGATGGATGGAAGCACTGCTTCAACCTCCATCCACTGTAACTCCTCTTTACTCTGTCTTGGTGTTTTGTGAGAAGGAAATCCAAGTTCTCAGTAGACAGAAGGTTCTCTGACACGTAGAGGAGAATCAGAAATGACAACAGTTAAACAAATGAAGTGTCCTGTAAATTCTACAAACAAGTCTTGAAGGTTAAATAGATCAGAAGTGATAGAAATGTGTTTCAAAGAAAGCTGAATATAATTAAAGTTTTTAAAAAGTTCTTTCTCTACATCAGCTTGCTGTTTCTCAGTGTAAAGCCTTCATGCCGTGTTTCTGTCAGTATACTGATTTTGATTGACAGCAACTGGGACCACTGAGATGAGGTTTTTGTTCCTTGTTCAACTCACAAACATAATAAATTAAATAATAATATGACAATAATTATCAGTGTTGTAACAATTTACTGTGAGCCCATTGAAAATTGATGCGCTTACATATTTCGTCCGTTCGATCAACATGCTGAAAGAGTAGCAATACACATTTTAAACAGCAGATGTCGCTGAAGCTCCATTGTGCCACTTCACTTTAATGTCTTTTCACACCGCCGCGCTGTTACTTACTGCCTCCAGTTATTTCAAGGAGGGAAGAAGAAGGAAGGAAGTGGTTTCGACGGCGGGGGTAGGAGTAGGAAGCCGGTGCCAACATTTCAAAACGACTGTCCTAAAGGGCGGCGCTATAGAGCAGAAGAGGGAGGGGGAGGGCGAATGGAGTTGCTTCCATACCAGTTTCATGGTTGGTTTCCAGAAGTTACGAACCCCAGCTGTAAGACAGAAGATGGTTTTATTTTCTCTTGTGCAAAGAAAAGGAGATTGTTTTACAGTTTTTAAAGCTTAGAACTTCCGACCTCACACGTGAAAAGAGACTCTCTGATTTTATAAAAGACAGATGAGAAACCTTATTTTATTTTGTCCTTTTTTTGGATAAATAATGAAAAGACAGTTTATCATGTATAATATGTTTTAAATCTCATTTGAAAAAAGGAAAATCGTGAATCGTATCACATTATTAGTTGAATAATATGAATGAGTGAATCATGTACCAATGTACTATTGATAATCTATCAAATTGATTTGGTAGAATTAGTTTGCTTGAGTCTTTTAACTGGGATACTTTAGGTAGTTTTTGTTAATACTTTTAAACTTAATCTTCTGTTCATTGTGTCAAGGAATCAGATCAAAACAGATTTAATTTGTTTAGCCCAAAATCACAAGTTACAGTTTGTCCAGAGGGCTTTGACAAACTGTACAGATGTGACATTCTCTGCCCTCAGACCCTTCAACCAGCTGAGAAAAACTTCAAAAACCCTGAACAAGGAAAAATAAGAAACTTCAGGAAGAAGCACAGAGGAGGATCCTTCTTCCTGAGACGGACATATGTGTCACTTGTACAGAAAAACGACAACATGACAGTAACAAAGGTCTTCGTCCAAGTTTATTAGGAATCTACAAATCCAGGCGTATGTGAAGTCTAGTGATCCAGAAGCAGGTCTAGTCTGTTGGTAACTATATTCCATGGATCCAGATTTGTGTTGGGTAATCCAGCCTAGGATCCAAATCCAAGATCTCCTGTCTTAATGTGGGCAGTAGGTATCAGGCAGGATCCCAGCGGCAGCTCCACCGCAAAAACCTGCTGATAAAGCACAAAGACTCTGGGGAAGAAGTAAAGTTATAATGGATATGGACATTTAGAGGAGCGGAGATGGAGTCAGAGGGGGATGAGAAGAGAGGAGCTCAGTGCATCATGGGATGTTCCCCCAGCAACCTCAGCCTATAGCAGCATAACTAAGGGCCTGACAGGCCACACACTATAAGCTTTAACAAAAAGGAAAGTTTAAAGCTGCTCTTAAAATCAGTGAGTCTGTCTGCCTCCTGTACCAAGACTGGAAGATGGTTCCACAGGAGAGGAGCTTGATAGCTGAAGGCTCTGACACCCATTCTACTGTTGATCAGATATTCTTGGGATCACCAGTAACCCTGCATGCTGGGAGCATAAGGTTCCGGTTGGGTGTGAGGGTACTATGAGCTCTGAGAGATAAGATAAGACAGGATGATGCCTGACCATTAATATCTTTGTAGGTGAGAAGAAGGATTTTAAATTCTAATCTAGATGTAACAGGAAGCCAGTGCAGAGAAGTCCCCCTGCTGCACAGAAATAAGTTCTTCATCTAAAGCCGTGAGGCGGTCATTTAATGTAGAAATAGCTGATTATATTTGAATCTCAGTGTATTTTGCAGAAGCTACCATGATGTTTTTCCCAAGTCCAACACGATGTCGACATGTGAAAGTTAATGAGTCCTATGTGAGTGGATCCTCACCCTCTCATAGCACTTTATTTTTCCAAAGAAGATATTAATCATGGCTCATATTTGTGATGTGTGTAAGTTTGTATAGTAGGTCAGATGGTAATAACCACTAATGTTAAACATAAACCTCAACAGATAAAAGTGGCTGCTGAGTGTCGGGAGCTGTCCTGTCGGTATTCTTCCTCCTGTGCGAGCTGACGCTGAAGGTTTCTTCTCCTCCTCCTCCTCTCTACCGCAGGCTTCGAAGGCTGCTCCATGGTGCCCTCTATCTACCCGCTGGAGACGCTGCACAACTCGCTGTCGCTGAAGCAGGTGGATGAGTTCCTCAACACGGTGTGTGAGAGCAGCAGTGAGGCTCATGCCAAAACCATGAAAGGTAGAGCGGCCGCGTTCGCTTGCTGTGATCCCGCCCTCCGTCAGTATTTCCTCCAACCACTGTCTGTCGTTGTCGTCGTGTTCTGTCCAGTGCTGTCCAGCCTGTTTGACTCTCAGAGCCAGTCGTCTCTCTACAGTCCCCAGCCACCTCTGTCCTCGTCCGGCTCCGAGACGTCTCTGCGGCCGCCCAGCCAGCCTCAGTGGCGTGAGTGTCGACTCGTGGATTCACTCATCACATGAAGAGGGTTTTTCCTGATGATGATAACATATATAACGACATGTATGCTCACCGGCCACTTAATACCTCCTTTGCCTTCACAACTTAATTCTTCATGGCTTCATAGATTCAACAAGGTGCTGGAAACGTTCCTCAGAAATTTTGGTCCATATTGATGTGACAGTGGGTTATGGGTAATCGGTCACTCTAAATTGCCCGTAGGTATGAATGTGAGCATGAATGGTTGTTTGTCTCTACATGTGAGCCCTCATCCAGCACCGCCCGTGAACCCGAACACGATAAGCAGTACAAAATGAATGAAAGAATGACATGATAGCGTCACATGGTTGCTGCAGGTTTGTTGGCTGCACATCCATGATGCGAGTTTCCTGTTCCACCACATCCCAAAGCGGCTCTATTGGATTGAGATCTGGTGACCGTGGAGGCCACTGGACTACAGTAAACTCAATGTCATGTTAAGGAAACCAATTTGAGATGATCTGAGCTTTGTGACATGACACGTTATCCTGCTGGAAGTAGCCATCAGAAGATGGGTACAGTGTTGTGATAAAGGAATGGATATAGTCAGCAACAAACGGTTTAAATGACGCTCAGCTGCTATTAAGGTGTCGAAAGTGTGCGAAGAAAGTATGCCCCACACCTTTACATCACTACCACCAGCCTGAACCGTTGATAACAGGGCAGGATGGATCCATGCTTTCATGTTGTTTACTCCTCATTCTGAACCGACCATCTGAATGTCGCAGCAGAACGTGAGACTCATCAGACCAGGTAACGTTTTTCCAATCTTCTGTCTGCACCTGGTGTGGTCTTCTGCTGCTGTAGCCCATCTGATTCAAGGTTCCACGTGTTGTGCGTTCAGAGATGTTCTTCGGCACACCTTGGTTGTAACCTGCGGTTATTCGAGTTACTGTTGCCTTTCTATCATCTCGAACCAGTCTGTCTATTCTCCGCTGACCTGTGGCATCAACGAAGAATTTTCACCCAGAGAACTGCGGCTCGCTGCATATTTTCTCTGGTCGGACTGTTCTCTGTAAACCCAGAGATGGTTGTGTGTGAAATTCCCAGCAGATCAGCTGTTTCTGAAATACTCAGACCAGCCCGTCTGCCACCAACAGTCACTTAAATCACCTTTCTTCCTCATTCTGATGCTCTGTTTGAACTTGACCATGTCTACATGCCTAAATGCACTGAGTTGCTGCCATGTGATTGGCTGATGAGATATTTGCCTTAACAAGCAGTTGAACAAGTGTACTTAATAAAGTGGCCGGTGAGTTTATGTTCATTTCACATCAAAATGTGTCATGTAATAAGTAAAACGACACAAACCTCATACATGTAACTTTTTAAAGCAGCATTTGAAATACGAAGCTGCAGGTCATCACATTATTTATGAAGCATAATGAGCTGTTTTCGTAGACATAACCATGGCAACGGAAGATGACGCTGTTGCTTTTTCATTTTTTGTGCTTCGATTGTTCATCTCTCCGTCGGCGATGGGCGGAGTCTGTTTTACAAACCATGTTTTCCTGTTTCAGTCAGGACTGACGGAACTTTCTGTGTTTCTAAAGATTGCAGCATCCCCTCCAGCGCCGTGTCCAGCGCCGGCCCCTCCTCCCCCGTCACGGAGGGCTGCGCCCTGAACTTCGGCCTCAGCCAGTAAACCGGGAACACAAGGACTTATGGGTAACGGGCCGAAGACGTCTACTCGTCCATTTCAACTCAACTGTCACCAAAAAAAAAGAAACGTGCAGAACCCCCCCGCACACACGAAC
>KV751377.1:5238402-5251625 GCA_001698575.1 Mola mola | reverse complement strand
CTTTCCCTTTTCTTTTTCCATTTCGTTCTCTCTGACCTCAGTTTCTTTTTCATAAACGTCTTCTTCTAGGACTTCTTTTGCCTCCGTGCTGAGTTTTACATCTTGAAACTCTGCTCTCTTCTCATCTGTAAGGCTTTTTACACCAGCAGCGTCTATGCTGTCCTCCTCTGCGGTAGGTTTGATACCACAATATTCACCCTTAATGGCAACTGTATCTTTTTGTTCTTTGATGGGTTCGAGAGCAACACTTTGATCCTGAACTGACATGTCTTCCTCTTTGGATGGTTGCAGACTAAATGCTTCCATCTTACTTTCTGCTTCCTCCTTTTGTTTTTCTGCCGTTGGTTGGACAACACAAATATCTTTACTGGTTTCTTTCTCGTGTACGGTGGGTTGAACTCCGAAAATGTCATCCTTCATGCTTGTTTTTCCACTGGATGTTTCAGCAGAGGGAATGTCTTTGCTCGTCATTGTGGCATGTTTGACATCATGCGTCTCTTGGCTCTTTTCTTCCTTGGGTATATCTTTAGTTGATGTGGTGGACAAATCTTCATCTTTCCATACTAACACATGATCTTCCTCCACTTTAGTAAGATTGATGGATGTAGTGTGACCTTTTCTTTCCTCTAGCTCCTTTTCTTGAACTGTTGGTTTAACAGTTGAAGTATAATCCTTAAGTTTTAAAGCAGCAGTATCATCTTTACTCCTGTCTTCCTCTTCTAAAGCAGATATGAAGTTGCTAGTGTCGCCCTTGCTTGTTGTCAAGGCTTCTTCCTGCTCCTTGGAGAGTTTGTTGTCAGAACCATCATCTTTACCTCTCTCTTTCTCTTGTTCTAGTTGCATTTCAGCAAGAATCTCATCTTTACTCTCTGTTAAATCCTTTTCCTCCTTCTTGCTGAGGCTGGTAGTTGAGATAGCATCTTTACAAACTTCTTGCACCTTTTCCTCTTTTATGATAAAAGATGTATCACCTTTACTAATTATGCCTTCTTCTTTGGTGAATTTAGCCACAAGGGTCTCACTCACCTCTTTATTTGTTTCCTTCTGCTCATCTGTAAAGAGCTTGGTGTCAAAGGCATCTCTCTTCTCCATCTCTTTGTACTCTTTGATCTCTTTTTCTGCCTTTGTCTTCTCATCTTTTGTAGGCTCAGTCAGGGGGATATACTCCTTCTTTGCCTCTTTCTCCATCTCATCTTTAACAGGTTTGATATCTGCGGCATGGACCTTTTCAGTCTCTTTCTCTTCAGTCTGTAGAGAACTAATATCCAAAATATCACCCTTTTCTCTTACCTCCTTCTCTTCATTCAAAGTCTTACTTTCAGAAATGTCATAATCTCCAACCTCCATGTCAAGGTCACCTTTGGTTTTGAGGTAAAAATCAGAGTCTCGTTTTGTCTCTTTCATCTCATCTTTGTTTTGCTGACATGTTTCTGTTTCTTCTGTAGTTCTGAGGGCAGGACTGTGGTCTTTTTCATGCTCTTTCTGGTCATCTTTAACCCCTCTATCAACAGTCACAATGTCCTTTGCCACTGGCTCTTCCGTGATAGGTTTAATATCCTCCACTGTCCCTTTCTCTGCTACCTCATCTGTCACAGGCTTAACGGCAGATATGTCTTCCTGGATGACAGATTTCTGTATCTGTTCGTCCTTGATTTGTATGACAGCAGAGGTGTCGTCTGTTTCCTTCTCTTTTTGCACCTGAGCATTTTTAACTGCAGATTCATTATCCTGATCATCATCATCATCCTTGTTATCGTCAACATCCGGGACATGTCTCTCTCTATCAGGAGTTTTGCCTGGAGCAGGTGCTTTAGGTCCTTTCTCTCTGAGCCCTTCACCAACCTTCTCATCAGCGTGTCCAGATGAGAAGAAGGACTCCTTTCCAAACACGGGAGGCTGATCCGCAGACACAGCGGGACCTGTCTCTACCTCTTTGACTTCAGCTTTTGGCATTAAAGTGTCTCTCTCTGTCTCTTTCATTGCTGGAACCTCTTTTATGCCCTTCTCAACTGATTTGTCTAAAGATGTTAAAACCTCCACTTCATGCTGATCCACTTCCCGTTTGGCCACATCTTCCCTCGTCTCCATTTTGGCTTTATCTGTCTTTTCAATTTTGCTTTCAGCTGCGGTGACCTCGAGGATCTCCTTTTTCTTTGGCAGCTCCATGTCATGGAAGACCTTTATCTTTTCTTCAACTGGAGACTGAAGAATTGGAGAGTGAGCTGCACTCGGTGGTCCGGATTGTGGAGGAGTGGCCATTTTTACTGTGACATCATCTGGACTGAAGCAGCGCTCTTCACTCTCCGAAGTCACCGAGTCTGAGCCGAAAGGTTGAGTCGGCGCGACGGATGAAACATCTTTAGATGCAACTTTTTCCTCGTCATCTGGTAGCTGAACTGGTTTGCTCCCTTGTGTAGATACTGAAACTGGAAACACAGAGCTAGCAAGCTTTTCGATTTTTCTCTCTTTGCTCTGTAAAAGCAGGGAGGAAGCATAGCCCTCTTGGAGTTTTTCAAGTGACATAACAACATTGGGAGTTTGGTCTTCTTCCTCATCCTCCTCCTCATAAGGAGCTTTAGCCCCCATCTTTATTTCTGTGACAGGAAGGTGTAGGTCATCAGATGGAGGTTTGGATTGTTTGCCATTTTCTAAAGAAGGAGGTGAAGGAGTTCCTGCGGAGGGTGGCTGCTCTTTGCCTTCTCCAGCACCAGGCAGCACTGGTGAGGCGGCGGTGGTTTTGGTGGATGGTTCTTCAGCCTGAGGTGCCATGGCTGAAGTCACAGACTGGTCTTCAGCAATAGACGTGGGGAAGGAAGACATTTTGTCGTACTCTGTGATGGAGGTTGCAGAGGACACATGCTCCTCTTCTGCCAGAGGAGCCGTGATGATATTGGTGAAAGCTGACACCTGCTCCTGCACACCGGGGATGAAACTCTTCTCGGTCACAGCTGCAGCCTGCATCTCCCTCATGCCATGAATGTTTCTGAAAGACTCAGTCTGATCTGGGACGGAGATGTCGTAGGTACCAACCTCGTACTGCAGGTGTGGTATCCTCTCTTCTGCCTCCTCGTGAATTTCCTCATCAGAGATAGTTTGCTCGGTCTCAGAGTAGCCTGGGATAGTCTCATCTTGGATGTAGGAGATGGGTTCAGCTGCAGCGGCTCCTTGAGCGACTGACGTTATGGGAGCAGTGGCTCCTCCAACATGTGACAGGTAGCCCTCCTCTTCTTCTTCTTCATCCCTGGTGGCAGTCATTTCAGTGGTTTCAGAGACAACCTCTTCTTCAACTTCATCTTCAGGTTTGACTTTGATCTCTTCATCTGCTATGACATCTAAATCTTCAACTTCTTCTAGTTCAGCTTTCTGTACGGCCTCCTCCTCTTCCTCCTGCTCCTGCTCCTCTTCTGGTCCAGTCATTTGTAGCTGCTCCTGGGTTACAGCCATATTAGAGGGATGATCCGATTTCTCCATTTCTTCGATCTCATGTTTCCTGTCAAGGTCGTCATCCGTTTCCTCCTTTGATTTTGAGTCGTCCTCCTCTTCACCTATTCCCATATCTTTTTCTTCCTCCCTTTCTGGTGTCTTTTCCACAGCTGGGGCCTCCTCTTCCTCCTCCTCATCCTGAGTTGCTGCTCCCTCGTCTTCAAACTTTTGCCCCTCTTCCATTTCTCTCTCTTGTATCGAGTCCTTCTCTTCGACTTCTGGTGCTGGGACGTCCTTTTCCGGAGACTTTGCACCTGTTGGAATTTCAGGTTTCGCCTCTTGGCTTTGTGCTGCTGGCTCTGCTGACACGGCTACAGCTTCAGCTTTCTTCAGTTCCTCAAAATCCTTGGTGAGGTCTTCAGGAGTCGAGGGAGCTGAGGAAATCTCAACAGTTCCAAACTCTTTCACCTCAGATTGAATAATTTCAGGCTTCAGCTCTTCTTTCTTCGCTTCGGTACATTCGGCCTTTGCTGATTTGATTTTTCCAGTTTTGGCCTTAATGGACACTTTAGCTTTGTGTAACGTCTTTCTGACTTCGGGTGTAAGTGGTTTGAGGTCAGGCTTTGTAATTTTCCTTAGCTCAGATTTGGACGCATCTTTCTTTTTATCCTCTTTGGATTTAAAATCCTTCTTCTCATCTTTTTTAGCAGCATCGTCTTTCTTAACTTTCTTTAATTCTTTTTTTTCCTTGTCCTTTTTCTCATCCATTTTTGACACCCTGTCCTTGGGGTGCTTTTTTAAAGACTTTTCTTTCAAGAGTTTTTTCTTTTCTGGAACATCAGTTTTAGATTTTGTAGTTTTGGTGATCTTTTTGTCCTCTTTTTTCTCTGATATATTTTCCTTTGCCGAGTCACTCTTTGCCTCTGTGGCGACGGAGACGTCATCCTGTCCTTCTGTTTCTTTCTTTGTGGCCTTTGCACTCGTCTTCGGGGACGATTTGAGACTCTCTTTGCTGTCTGTTCTCTGCTTTAACTTGGTTTGTTTCAGAACAGATGGAGGCGCTCCAGATGCAATGTCCTTTTGCGTGGCTACAGGATATCGCAGGAAGTCAAGGTGCTTTAGCTTGTCGAGCCCCTCGAGGATCTTATTTTGTGGTGCATTCCCAGGAAACAGCACCCTGACAATCTTTTCTGCAGGATTGGCCGGGAGCCACACAACCAAAGCTGTAACTGATGTCAGGTAGGGAACAGAGATTTCTCCTTCCTTCCCATTGGGTAACACAATGCCGGTCTTAGCTTTGCTGTTACCAGCCCACTTCTGCATTAAAAACTGCATCTCTTTACTGTCTTTCACAGGGTTGAGGATATACATGTCCAGCCTGCCCACTCCCATCTTGTGGAAGAGAGTAATGGGCTCGATGGTGTTGCTGACCGCTCGACAGACAGGCTCTGGCTTGATCCCGAGCTTGTTAAGGTACTGCAGAGTCAGCGAGGCCTCTTCGATGCTGCGTTTCACTTTGAGATTCGACTCGGGCATACGGAGCTTCTCAGGCACGTTGAAGAAGACCACGCCAAGCTCGGGAGAGATCAGGTTCTTCATCCAGTCACTGTAGTTGGTGGAGCCTTGAGACTCCTCCTCCTCCTGCTCTGCTATCTTCCTCTGAAGCAACCCGTTGATTCCTGGGAGATTGTCGGCGCCGATGTGCGTGAGCAGAATGGAGTCGATGCGGTCTAAGTGACGGACAAGTTTCCAGAAACATGACTTTCGCTCAGAGCCTCCGTCCACTAAGATATTGAAGCCGTTGACAGCAAAGAGAGCAGAGTCTCCTCGTCCGCCGGGAAAGATGTAGCAACACGGCTTGGAGAGTTTGAGGAAGCCTCCGGACGTCGGGGGCTCCAGTAGGTCAAAGGCTGACGGGACGTCCACCGTCTCAGAGATGTACTCCGTGAACTCGGTGACACCCTCCATGTTGGGGAGAACGGGCTCAGGGTTTAGTTTGTATTCCAGGAACTCCTGCAGAGTCTGCTGCTGTCCCAGGGAGCTCCAGCCCACCTCCCCGTGGCAGGACACAGTGAGCGTAGCCTGCTGCTTGGGGGCTGCTGTGCCCAGTAACTCACTGACCTGGGGGTGGGGCGGGCACACGAGTTAGTGATGAACATTTTAATAATCTTTGTCTCAAAAATTTGTGAAATAAAGAACAAAATTACCAATTTCACTGAGATTTGCTGTCATCGTTTGTGATTCTATCCACACGTTGGCCAATGTTGAACTCTGTTTAACTTTAGCCAAATTAAGTTCTTTTTGTCCACAGATATGTTCCTAAAATGTCTTTTTATACAACTTTACTTCAAAAAATGGGATACTGTCTAAAATGTCAATAGAAACAGAATGTGAACTTCCTGCTGCCACCATAATTAATTAAAGTTGAGACAGTTGCAGCACAATGTTGAAAGGAAAGAGCTGACAGTTAACAAGAGCAAGTTAGTCACGTGACCAGGCCATAGAAGAGCTTCGAGAGAAGCAGAGTCTCTCCCAAATAAAGAATGAGAGGGCGTGACAGCGGTGACAAGGACCACTTGAACACCAAAATTTGCGTTTTTAGTCTCCAGGTAAACCGCTCACACCAACAATTGACCACATCCACGCTGTCGAGGACACGGCCGCCAGCATGTTTATTTTATTTGGTGTGTGACAGTCTGTTCTTCAAGCTCAACCTCAGCCGAGTGACTTTCCAGCTCTGCCTGGACGGAGACGGAACTTGTGTCTGGGATGATGAAGAGTCGCAAAGGTTACGGACGGAAGCACCGAGCCTTCACAGCCTCTGTAGAAACTAGCTAACAATATGACGCTCACATGGAGTCAACATAAGCATGACTTTATGTTGACTCCAAGGGGACATAATGTCCTCTAAAGGTTTACAGTTGGAAGAGAGAAAATATGGGCAAAACGACTGTTCGTGTGTGATCGTCTTCGGTAAACACAGCTGACGTGTTTCTGTGGATTTTCAGCGCAGATTAGCCGCAGTATCTTGTGACGTTGCGTTATATGCATTTTTTAGATGGACAGTGGACCCTGTTAACCGGTGACTTTCAGCTGAACACGTCTGGTTCTCCTGTTACAACACATGTGAAAAACAGGAGGAGAACACATAGCTGTCCAAGTGAATGCCTGAGTGGTCTTCGCAGTACCAGCTGTTCGATCCCAGGGAAGTCTGTATGTTTCTTCAAAGGAACATTAATGAGTTTCTGGTCTATAATGCAGCTGTGAGATCTCCATAAATCACCGTTTCCATGTGTTCACATCTGCTTGATGTTGTTGGAGCCCTGGGAAGTGGTGACGTGTTGATCAGCTGACTGCTGGTGTGGGTGTGGCTGCGTGAGTTCCAATCGTGTATTTTCAGGTTCATTCAGTTATTTACCTTTTATGTGGGGTGACGCGTTCTTATAGACAACACATGTTTACTCAATCAGAGTCCAAAGAGAGAGATAAGCTACTGTTTTCTGTAACAAACGGTCAGAACGGGACATGTTCCCTCAAATAAGAACTCCAAAGACAACTTGGGTAACTTTGTCAAGTGAAACTACAGACAGGCGTTCGCAGGGACAGCTGCGTGTTCTCTTCCTGTTTATAAGAGCTGCTGTAACCATGACAACCACAGACACCTTCAGCAGAGTCACCAGCTAACACAGCTAATCCCAAACGCTGGGACTAACGTTTCCATCACAGCCGGTCCGAGCTGATAAATCAACTGTGAGTCTCCTGCACGGTCACGTTTGGAAAAGGGAAAAACTTTAAGAATAATGTTTTTAGATTTAAAACTGCTAGTAATTTGTTGATTTTATTGTCTACGGCACATAATGTCATTAAAGATTCCGACAATCTGAAGAAATCTCAATGAAAATGTGAATCAACCCTGGACGTTTGTAATCTTCGCACTGAAAACAGAACTGGCTTTGTGATGACATCACTGCATTTAAGGTGGAGCTCATTTAAGGTGGACTGAGACTGTGGTCTGACGAGTCAACGTCTGAAAATCTGTTCAGAAATCACTGATGCCGCGTCCTCCAGCTGAAGAGGAGACGGACCATCCAGCTTGTCATCAGTTCAAAAGCCAGCATCCGTCATGCTGTGGGGCGCTTTAGTGCACATGGCATCATGGGAAACGAGCACTCTGTGAAGGCTCCATTAATGCTGAGCGATATATTCAGGTTTTACAGCTGCACCTGTTAACAAATAGCTGACGTCTTTTTTCAGGGAAGACCTCAGCAAGACGCTGTCGACCCGCATGACAGCAGGCGCTAGACGGGCCTGCCTGCGGCCCCGTTTAGCACATTTAGAAACGTCAAGCCTTTAAATTTTTACACAGTGCCTCAACATTTTTGCAAATGTAATTACATCAAATCCATAGATTGACGTATCAAACACATCTTTCATCCTGTTGTTGAGGGGAGTCGACTCACCGCAGGATCAGCCAAGACACATGAGAGGGTCCGGTAGGCGAAGAGCCCACTCTGAAGAAGAAGGCCTCCGCGGTCCGGGCTCGGGCCACTCAAGACCAGAAGCTTGTGTGCTGCCGAGTCTGTGACCAGCGACCGGATCTGAGAGAGGACAATTAAAAAGAAAAGACCTGCGTCATCACCAAACAACATGAATTATTTACAAGAACAGCACATAAACATGTAAAAGACACAAAAATCAGCCGTGTTTCATTCCTGTCATCCTTGATGAAGGAGCAGGTGACCCGTTGGGTCAGAACGAGATAGTCAACAAACACATATCTGCCATTTGGAAACAGGATGAGCTTTACATTCCTCATCAACTGAGCACCAAACGCAGCTTGTTCTGCTCCTCACACGGCGCTCCCGAACTCCTCTGGCTCCTCGTAAAACATGTGGTGGAATTGATTAAAAATGGCCAGGAGTTGAGTGGAAAAACACACGAGAGAACATAACTCGGTACTGTGACTGGATCAGGATCTGGTATCGCCGGGGGCGGGACCGTACCTCTGATACAAGCGTGTCCTCTGAAGGGTTGACCAGCACCACCGTCTCTAGGACATCACTCCTGTGGTGGAGGGTTCTCTGTCCTGTAGGGGACATGAAAGCATGATGAGAGTCTGGAGATCTTTAAGTCCTGAAGTCTGAAACACAGACGGTCGGATTCTGCGTCGTATGTGGGACAGTCAGAGACGGAGAACCAGCTCGGGGTTGTTGCTTTAAAATGAGAACCGTGTGACGGATCGTCTGCATTAACTGTTTAAACAGGAGCCACCTGGTCTGTGGCAACAGTAACACGACAGATAACTCAGACAGCTGCACAATCACCTAAACACTATGACTGCACGTGTGTGGCTCTTGGCGGTGATGTAGAGCTTTTAATTCCCCTTTGTCTCAGCACAGATGCGGCTCTAATATTAGAGCTCTGTAATAGGACGGCGACCTGGGTGCCGCCGCCGGGATGTGTGTTCTCCATGGAAATGGGCTGGAACCTCTGAGTCACACACGAACACGTTACAGCACCGACACACCAAGCTGAAGAAATGTTTCTGTGCAGAACCTTCACATCTGTGAGGGAGACGAGCTGCTGTTTAATCCCACTTCATGAGGAACTAAACAGGATCGACATTATAAAAGTGAGCTGGACTCTCGGTGTTTCTCTTCCGTCAGAGGCTGAAATCTCAACAACGGTTCACACAGAAAATCACAGAGATGCAAGCAGAGGCCTCAGAGTCACTGATTATTGTTGCCGTTATAGGTGAGGGAGGAGCGAGACGAAGGTCGTCACCGCTCCTCATCCCGACTCTCGGTTTCCTTCACAACGACTCCGTTTGCTCCTTTGACCTCATTGTCAACATTCTTATCATTTGTTATAATTATATCGATGGACGCCGCTGACGGAGATCGGGCCGCACTTTTCCTCACTTTGGATCGTTTCTCCTCTCAGGAACAAAACTGCGGGTTGAAGATAAACGGGCCACATTAAACTTTTGAAACTCTCTGTGTGAAGCCAGCAGCCAACACAAGGTTGAACAGGAACTCAAGTGCTGCCATCTTTTGGTGGCGACGGGGGTCATGCGGAGGTGGAGCCGCTGTCGCCAGCTCCCGCCTGCCAATCATGAGCAGCTGTTTCGTGTTGTTTTTGTGTCATCGGTAACTAATTAAAGCAAACTGATGATAAAAATGAACACTTGAATACACACGAGTGCGATAAGAAGTAATCAAAATGGCAGAAACGTTTATTTGTGCACTTTGAGTTTTACCCAACGTTTAACATGGAGGGGGAGGAGCTTATGAGTGATACTGCAGCCAGCCACCAGGGGGTGGTGGCGATAGTTCGGCTTAATTTTATCATTGTTCGCTGATCTGGACTCTCCAAAAAAATAAACAATTTTTCCCTAATTTTGAGTTAAGTCCATGTTTCAGAATCGATCCAGAAACCAGATCTGGATCTTCCTCAGAAGGTAATAACTTACACACGGAATCCATCCAAATCAATCAATCAATCAATCAAGTTTCATTTGTATAGTCCAAAATCACAAGTAACAATTTTCCTCTGAGGGCTTTACAGTCTGTACATGACAACACCGTCCCCCCTCAGACCTTCGAACCGGGTGAGGAAGAACTCCAAAAACCCTGGACAGGGACAAGGAAGGAACCTCAGGCAGAACCTCGGAGGAGGATCCGTCTCCCTGGGACGGGTGGATGCGATGTCATAGATGTCACAAGTACAGAGTACAACAAGTTCACAATCTGTTCACGAACCAACAAACAGCAACTGGAGCATCTCAAAAACAGTTTTCATCACGTATTCTCAGGAACATGTAAAATAGTCGACAGTCATCACACGCAAACCAAAATTATGACCTACAGCTGAAATAATAAAAGTGAAATTATTGGAACGTTCCTCTGTGTCTGTGCAAACCGCGATCATTAGAACGAATGTAAGACCGGAAGAACTTCCATCACCGTGAGGAACCGTGTCCGGTCCAGGCTGCGGTGGTCAGACAGGCGGCAGATTCTGGTCCAGGAGACCCGGTTCACATTCTGCCCGGAACCAGAACTGAACTCTGAGGCTTTTTCATTGACGTCTCCACGTTAAGTCACGTGTTGCTTCGAGCTTACGTCGCTTACGTTCAGTTATGAGACAGAAACTAGCAGAAACCAAACGGCGGGTCACGTGACTGAGGCGACAGAGGTCACATGACACACCTGTCATCGAGTGCGTGCCAGGTTTTGGTGGGATCTGGTGATTCTGGGAGGTCTTTTTAAGGTACTTTTACCACCAATAACTGCCTATTTCTACAGTTTCGCTTATAAATAAAAAACGTTGCGGCCGGCTGGAGGTCTTCCAGCTGTGGTACGTCTCTGTTTTACTTCCGTAGAAGTTTCCTGCGAGGGAAGCGGAGACACGAGTCACCACGAGGACATCAGCGGGGGAATCTGAGTCAAACCAGATCCGCAATGATCCATTTTCTGGATAAAAATACCTTTGTTGGCAGCTCCTTCTCACCTGACAGATCTGCTCCTCCTCCTCGGCCGACCTGCTTGCTATAAATACACCAACGTCCGAGCTCCCCCAGGAGGCGCTGCTCCACATTCACAGCAGCAGCAGCTGGTTCGAGGGAGACGCCCTCTGACGTCCAACTCAACACTCCACGCTTATTCGTCCACAGCCCGACATCATCACGCCCGCTGTGCCACCACACGGAGGAGCAGCAGCTCCATCACCCCCTGGTGGCTGGTTGCAGTCTTCTCATCACATCAAGTGTTCAACTTTAGTTCATCTGTTAGATTTTAATTAGTTACTGATGGTATAAAAAGGGGTGTGGCATCATGATGTGGGAGGAGGGTGTACGGGGGGGAACCTGATCTGGACCTGATAAGGTGAATGTTTAAGATCATCCACGGTTCCCCTATTACACCATAAATGTATAACAATAAGATTAGTTACAGTTTAATATCAGATTTTCCTCTTACATCAGCTCATACGGACCTTTTTCAACCGATGACATCACAACATCCACCTGTCAATCAGAGCACAGCGGCCATTTCCGGCACGGCTGGGCGGGGCCTCACTGATGACGGCGTAAAAACAACTTTATTCTCTGTGAAACCGGATCCTATTTGATGGAGAATAGATCTCCTGGTTTCCCTCCCGTGTCCTCCGGGGTTCTGCTCGTGTTCGGACCTCCCAGCTGGGCGGAGTCAGTTGGACACCCAGCAGCGCGATGGAGGCGAAACGCCAACAACAGGCGACGCAGGCAGCTGCCTGAAGTGGCACTTTTGAACGCGTGGCGTGATGCGAGCCAAGGGAAGAAGATGGCGGCGCAGCCAGGAAGATGTCTGTCACACACACACCCCTGCAGGGTCACTTCCTCCACGTAGGAGGTGACCCTGATAACGGGTGACCCCCCGCCATGTTTCCAACCCAAAACTCAAAAACAGGCATCCACCAGCTGTTGTAGGTGGGACAGCGACGGAGCCCCAGATTAACGAGCGACCCGTAAATCTGGGGCTCCTCGGAGCGTCGCAGGAGGCGGGACTACCAGGAAACGATCCCGTGTCGGTGTTGTTGTCTGACCGCTGGTTTTGGCTCCTTTAGAACCGGCCCACTGATGCTGGTGTGAGAAGCACAGCTGTGGAATGGAAGCCTGAAGAGCGATGAGTTCGCCGTCATAAAGCCGCATCACATCCGCATCCTGAAACACGACGAATGATTCCAGTGTTTTCATCGCAAAGTTACGACATCGTACCGGTTTTTAGTAACTGCTGCGTAACCTTTTCCAACTGTTCGTCTCATCCCAGTGATGCCGCAGATGTTCTGTAGCCAGAACCCAGGCTGAAGCGTGTTTTTCAGTCGAAGACCTCCAGGAACCGTCACCGTCACAACGGCAACAGGAAGCCGGAGTCTTAGCTCCCGGTGCTAATCCCGGTCCCGTGATTCGGCAGCACTGAAGCAGAGGCTGTTAATCCAGTCGAAGCCTCTCTGCCAGCAGGAGTTCGCTCACAGTGAAACATACATCCAATAATCCCAAACTGACACAACGAATGTCCAGCCACATGTCCTCGTCCTTGTGATGCAGCAAACTAATCCCAGAGATTAACATCGAAGAATAAAGGGTGCAACAATACGCAAATGAAATAAAGGACCTGATTGAAATACAACACAAGATTAACACCCAATAACTAACAATAATAGAATGATTCTTTCAAATCTTACAAACGGACAAACGTTAGCAGATCTACTGACTGCAACAGCCTCAAACAACCGTTTTCATTCTCTCGTGCTGGTCAGAAACATATAATCGTCCGCCAGCAGCTGCCATCATGAATCCAGCTTCACATGGTCACAGCCCGTGTACCCCGGCCAACGGGGCCGTCCTGGTGATCTCCAGACGGAACGCATCAGTAAAATCATGCTCATCAGTGGGGCGTTTTTGAGATGACTTTTGAATCTAAACATGGACCAAAAGGCCTATTTCTTGGCAGGTTATTACCATAACTGCTGTAGGCTGCTGTACATATCTGTTTGTTTTGTGGTCATTCATTAATTCTAATAAACACATAATGTGTGTCAGACTATTGCTGTGAAACTATGAAATATGAACCAGAACACATGACTTTGCAGTACAGTAATGATCTGCATGACATGAGCTCCTGCTGATGGAGGCTGCGCAGAGACTCTAAACAGATTCACTTTGACAATCGCGCAGTTTCACAGTTGAGTAGTGGGTTTAAAAAGCCTGATCTTATGTCAGAAACGGCCCGTCACAGATTAAACGCGTCCACAGGACCATCAGT
>KV751377.1:5187829-5212897 GCA_001698575.1 Mola mola | reverse complement strand
TGAAGTTTACACTTCTTTCTACTATATTGACACTTCTTCCTACCAAGTTTATATGACTTCCTACAAAACTTTACACTTCTTCCAACTGAAGTTTACACTTTGTCTTACTTAAAGGTACCCATCTTCCCACAGCGTGACTGAGAGCACTGGTTTAGGGGAGTACGAGTGACTCACTTGAAGGCCTTGTAGATGGGCCGGTACCAGCAGAGGAAGGAGCAGGGCATGAAGAGGATGAGCCAGAGGATGGACAGGCCGAAATCGACGCCCTGGCTTCCGTCGCTGATGAAGTACGCCAGGCAGGCCAGTAGGTTGAGGAACAGAGTGACGCAGTTCACTGCAGAAATAGGGAACGCTGAACGACGCCGAGCAAAGATTCACCTAACAGAGCTTTGTGTTCAAACAGTCATGTGATTTGATCATGCGATGGTAGTAAATGTCACTGAGTCCGTAGTGAAGCGTTAAAACCACACTGGAGGTTATGACGTTGATTCATATGGACACAATAAGTTCTTTCTGATGCTCTGTGATGTTTTAGACAGTCTCATCATTTATTTTATTGTTGTTTTGTTGGGATGTATATTTATCACTTTAGAATGTTTATTCTGGGAGGACACAGTGTGTTACTAATCAACTGAAGCTGAGGGCCTGAGAGATATTTTAATTTAGGATCCGGAAAGGTGGTAAATGTTTCCCGTATGGGTTTAGTTGTTGGTTTTTGCTTTTGTTTTTGGTGTTTTATTTGTAAGTTATGTCAAATTCTTATGCTTAAAAAACTGATAGACAACACACGCCTCACAAATCAGTGTTACAGAGGACTTGTTTTATGCACATGCAGTAATTTATTGTCATCAGTGTGGTCAGAGAGTGTTATGAATGTATTGTAATTCAGTATGAAACCTCCCAGAAATGCATTAGAGATGTTGTCTTTAAAGAACATGTCACGAAATTATCTGAACGGAAAGAAATGACACATTCATTAATGTTTTCAATAAAATAGTGTCTGCTGAAAACAAATCACAACAGGAGTGAAAAATTTGGCCTACAAAGCTTTTCTGGGATGGCAAAGATTCTGATTCCAGCATATAAACAGAGTGGAGATGTTTTTTGTTAATGTTTAAAACAGGTTTCCAGGGTCCTCGCTGATTCCCAAGAACGTTGAAATGCTGCAGAAAGAGTAGTGAACTACTCCTTTAAAGTACTCACACATCCAGAGGTAGTATATCATCTTACAGACCCGGTGGTACTCGGGAGGGATCTCCTCGGAGAAGTCCTGGTAGAAACACGGTTTGATGGGGAAGTTCCTGGGAAAAGGAGGCCAGTTGTTCTGTTTACCTGTTGAGACAAGAGACGACGTCTGTTAACGCAACATGAAGACAAGAACCAGGAAAGTGTTACACAGCCGATTTCAGTCAGATAACAGATCCACATTTCAGATCATTATTTTCTAACTCTTGTTGAATTCTGACTTTTTTTCTCAGATAAAAAAAATCTGAAAAAAGAAGTCAGAACTTTCCACATGAGGTCCTAAGCTTCTATAGAGACCAGCACTGTGTTTTGAATGAGGAGTTTCTGATTAATTTTCTCATGTTCTCATGTCCCTGATAATGTGGTCCTGGGCAGCCGGACCTGATGGGGGTCGGCTCTGCAGCTCCTGCTCTCGGCGGTCCAGATCGGCAGCCTTTTTCTCCAGCTCCTCCTGCTGCTTCAGCAGATTGGCCTGAGCAGCAGCCGCCGTCGCCTGCAGAGACCAGTCACTGACATTTTATTGGACAGAATTCACGTGGGAGACGTTTCAAACACAGATATGATAGATGGAGAATACAGGCCCCGCCTGTACGATGTCATGCCCACCGCTAACAACAACCCGTCAAATTAAAATTCCTGGAACTGCCCTTTATCTGGATCTGTATCCAAATTAAATGGGTTCTAGTCAGAAGCCTTCCACGAGGTTTTACAAAATCCTGCTAAAATGTGAAAACGTAATACAAAATCTGGTTGGTCCTTTCACAAACTGGTCCAAAATACAGATTTCATATCTGTTGTGTGCAGAGCAGGAACAGTGTCATCAAGCATCAAACAACACATGCTTCACTGGCTTATTCGACGCTAAAATGCAGTTTTTAACACTTTAAACAAGAAACGGCTCATTTGGGGTCTCATTTTGGTCTACTGTCTTAAATGTCTGCACAACCCGAGCTAAAAGATGATGTGATTCACACTGACCTCAGCCCTGTCGGGGTTGGTTCGGTACATTTTACACAGTACGTAAGGTAACTTAACGGATGTGATGATGTCATCAGGGGCAGAAGACCACTGCTGCCGCTCTCGTGTTTTCTGATTTTACATCGATTTAAAGAAGATGGTGCAAATAATGGCCTCTCTTTAAAGTCAAATCTCAGATATTTTCTGTCAGGTTTCTGTTCTGACAAACTCCATTTCATTTTTTTTTATATGGTTAACTGTGGCAATGACAATAAAAAACACAATTAGTAATAGTTGTTGTTTGATGTGCTGATTGTTGTCGATGTGGTATCGACTGAAACTCATGAGCTCACTGTTTCTGTATGAATGTTGTGCCGACTCTGTTTTTGATGGTATCTTTTATGCTTTTATGTACCATCTGTGCTTTTTTACTTATCGTTTGCCTTTCTGGCTCATCATGAGCTCTATGCTCTATGTTATCAATATACAGCGTCCCTGTCAAATAAAACAGTAAAATAAGCTGCAACTAATCGGCGAGTAAACAAAGATAAAGTGGAGGTGAGGGAGAATGACTCAGGTTTGTGTTTTCTCACAAGTTAATCATGTGTTGAGCGTTATTTTTTTAACAAAATTTTGAAAAAGGAGGCGCCGCCCCCTCTGGTTGGGCTGACTCACCTGCGGACTGGGCTCCGTGGACGGCTGCAGCACGGCAGGCTGGTAGGAAGAGGTGGGGTCCGAAGTGGTGTGCGTGGCCAGACCCTCCTGAGAGGGGAGGCAGAAACGAGAGTGAGGGAGAGGAGGAAGAGGAGACTGAAGCAGGTCGTCGAGATGAGAGCACAAAAGGAAGAAGATGATGGGATGTCTTACTGTTGTAGAGAAAGGATTGTACTGGTCGACCGGCTCTACGTTGGAGTCGGTCACCTGTGTGACTGACGGGTCCTGGAACACAACCGAACATGACGTCAGCCAGTCGCTCGGCAACAACAATCAGCTTTACAGAAACACGTCAGCTGAGAATTCAACAACGTAAACACAGTTTGAAGTGAGCACCAGTCGAGGAACCGGGTTTGTCCTCGTACCTCACTGTCGGACAACTAAATTAACGGGATCTTTAAAATGTTAAATATACAAATATTTAAACGTTTACAGGCATGAAGTAACTCTGAATCAGAGTCTGAACAAACGTAAACAGCAGAGATGATGATGATATGGTCACTCTGGGAAAAACTGTCCATCAGCTGTGTGTCTGAGCTCCAAGCATCATCAGGCTCTGATGTGTTTCATTTTCCTGCAGCGTGTTGTTTTTCTGTTTCTGCAGAGGAACTCGTCCTCTGAGGGTGACCCGGCCTGAACTGTGCCGATCGAGTCATTAAACGATACTCAGCGAGGGCGTCCAGCTGGTTACCTGATCAATCATTACCTGCAGGAACACAACCTCAGCAAACATTAAGAGTCCGTCAAAGCCTCACAGGGAGTTTAACTGTTTGTTGAGAGGCCGTTGGGTCTCTGAAGTAAAACCACCACTGAAACCAAGGCATGTGTCAACTCATCTGCTCAGGACGATTCCATGAACTGATCTATCGAAAAAAAGAGTTTTAATAGCTTGTAATCTTTAAGTTTTGAGATGCAGCTTGTCATACGTGAAGATTTAACACAACTAAGCTGAATAAATAAGACATATGAGGACGTTATCACTGTTATCTGACATATCTGACAAATTACAGCGACTCTGTAAATTGAGAAAATGTCAGATTAGTGAAAATGTTGTCAGTGTGTTTTGAAGATCATTCATGCTGGTAGTGACTCAACAACCTTTGATGTGTCTGAGAATTTGTCAAATCCCCTGAATTTCAGCCTGGAATATATCCCAAAATATTCAAGGATTGACTCACTAATAATTAACTGGTTCGGTACATTCAGCTGTAGTGTGTTTCAGAATACCTGTACTGTGGTTTCAAAAATACTTCTAACGCAATCGATCGAGGCATAAAACAATCGGTAACAATTCTCAGCTGTAGCCTGAGCCGGTCTGCGTCGTTTTCAAGGATATTGTATTAAATTTCAATTGTTCTCAAAGTGAAACCACATGAATGTTGATAAAAAAAAACATTCCAAATTTCTGACATACGATGAAGTTTCATGGCCATATTGAAGAATTTTTCTTTTCAGATTTTGAGAATAAAATCATACATTTACTAGAAAAAGATCGTAAACAAAACAGGCATGTCCTTGGACAGCCTCCAAAAAGAGGCAATTTCCTGAAGTCCGTGTGGTTCTTTTTTCAGAATAAACACTGTTGCAAATTCTTTTCAAAGTCCTGATACTGATGATGATGATGTGCCACTAGATGAAGACTTTATCCTTGTAAAATTCCATCCTTATTCTCATAAAATTTGGACATTTTGCTCATAATATTAAGACTATTTTCTCATAAATTTACAACTATATTCTCAGTATGGCCTCAATACTCCATCGTACTCACGATTCACAGCTCATGTGATTAAAATTACTTATCTCTTGTTTTGTGTCGGGGATCTATTCTGAAGAGGAATGTGTCTGAAAAAGCAGTTCAGCTGTTCACAAGCAGGATGGGAGATAACGTTCTCACAAACATTTTTTCAGTGGCGGACGTCCATTAAAGGGGAACTCTTATAGTCTAAGGAGGGTTTCAAACGAGCACAAAATGTGTTCGGTTTGCAGGCAGAGGAAGAAAATCAGCTGTTGAGTGACAACAGAGAGACGGAGTTTAAGATCAGAACCTCCACTGACATTGTCTAACACACAGAGACACGCCTCAGGTGTGACGACCAACAAAGAACTGATGTTTATTTAGGTTCTCCTCTGGTCACGTGATGCCTGAATACTTTACTGAGTCTGAACTCAAAGAAAAGAAAAACAGTAGCTGTGTTTCCACTGCTGCTGCTCAGTTATTTATTCAGCACTTCCCCACCCAGCAAATAAACCAAACATCACAGCCAATCTGCAGCCAATATGACGAAGACTGACTCTGCGCTGCTGTCAAACACAAGCAGGAAATATCGCAGCGTACACACCTCAAACTGGATCAGATCTGATCCTATACCCTGGCGTTCAAAGCAGGCCGAGTCTCATTTTATCAAATCTTCAGACCAAATAATGTGTCATGTTCACGCTGTGTGTAATGTTCTGCTTCTAGTAGAGCACTTTTTGTAGACTTTACCTCCTCCGTAGAGATCAAATAAATAATTTAATGACTACAAAGAGAGCAGCCGTTTATGGATTTACAGCTGTGGAGAAAAAAACACCCATAACCTCAAGGATTCTGGAGAGACGTCAAGTGTTTCCTTGTGTTAGAAAAAAGTAAAATCATTCATATTAAACCTTCACATGTGTGTGTAATGCAACAGTTACGATCCAGCAAAATAAAGATGAGTTAAAAAGTCTGTTTGTCAGCAAAAGTTTTGAAATTAGAACATCCAGTTGCTGGAGGGCACACCTTTAATCCTATGTTGACACAACGTCAGCTAATTATAGTTGTGAAATGTGAGGAAACATTTGTTTTCCAGCACATTTTGAAAGAGCAAATCCACCTCATTCTTCATCTTCCTTACTGATAAAGTAATAATACGGTCTGTCAGTCACAAGATGAAAGAGTATTAAATAATCTGGCCAGTTGGGAACACAAGAAAGTTACAACTCTTTTCAGATAAAAAAAACAAACAAAAAAAAAAAAACACCCCAAGGCTTCATCCTGTGAAGTCAAAAAGCAAACAGGCAGCATCAGGGCAAGTGTGACTGTAGTTATTCTAAAACTGAGTTTTCTGACTTAGAAATCACAGAAAATCACAATAGATGTATTACAAATTGACTTAAACAAGTCAAATTGTTTTAAAAGTCAGTGCTAACCGTGCTAAAGTGTCTTCTAAGCTCTTACCACTCGTTACTGCAGTTAAACTTCCTGCAACCACCCTCTCAGAATACCCCGCCCTCTTGTCATACAAAAATCGCTGATTGGTTGAAGCGTTGCCAATCAATCGCTATTGCCGAATTGCGTTCAAGAGAGCGGAATAAGTCCCTCCCCCGACACCCACCTAAAGTTTCCTGGCGTGCTGGCTGCTTCGCACCGAGCGGTATGCCCGTGGACAAGGACAGGAAAAGCACTTACGTTGAACGGGTTGTCGTTGGCGGGCTCCGCGAACGGGTTGTTATCGAACGCCGACATGTCGAGAAGGCTGCGCGCTGTTCTGTCCTCGCTGAAGCACCAAACAAATAACCGACTATCCGCTGGCGTTTGTTTGACTTAACCCTCCAGTCACTTCCTCGAACCAAAGTTTTGTGCGCAGGCGCACTGAACAAGCTTGATTATGACGTGTAACGTACGACGTCTACAGAGCGAAGTGCGCCACCTGTTGATTCCAGTTCAGTACTACTAGGTTAATGTGGTAAATAAAGTATGTGGTGTTGAATCAAGACAACTTTGAATTAGAGACACATTCCAAAAATGTGTTCGAGTTATGATTTTAAAATGAAAATCCTGGCTTTTACAATTTCTCTACAAACATTTTTTTTCCCCTCTGAAGTTAGAACTTGAGCCAGGAGAAATTCTTAGAAATTTGTCATTATTAAAAATCCAAGTACAAGAAAAAAAGTAAGAATTCTGAAGGGAAAATGTCACAATTCAGAGGGAAAAAAAAAATTAGAGCTCTAAGATTCAATTCAGAAATCTGTAAAAATAAGACAGAATTCTATAAGTAAAGTCTGAATTCTTTCTATAAGAAAAATTGGAATTCTGAGATTAAAATCAAGATTCTGAAAAAAAATTATTTAAACTGTTAAGGGAAATAAATTTAAACTAAATTCTAAATTTGAAGTCTGAAAATGTGGGAACTCTAGGGGCCCTAAACCTCCCATACCTGGTGGCATAGTTACTGTAATCAGTGGGTCCATAATGTGCTTGCTAGTAAAAACTGATATTTTGTTGAAACTGACAGGTTATTTGAAAGAAAAATAACACTTTTTTCTAGTTATGTAAAAGAGGCACTCAGTGCATTTTACACATTCTTAGAAATCTGCCCCAGTAACGTTATCAGGCTGTGATATTTTGAACAATATGGTAGCAAAAAACTACTTGTTATCTATTGATGTGATGGAGTATTTTAGCATCTGAAGACAGAATAATGTCACTCTGCCTCTGTGAATGTTAATTCAGTTATATTATGTTTCTCCGTTTATTTTGTGTTATTGGCCTTGTGCGAGTGTTGTTACAGGGGAGCCCCCCTCTGTTGTCCCCCAGCTGGGTCAAGAATTTCGAGTCAAGCAGCCAGACTGGCTGCCAAAACAAAAACACACACACAAGGTGTGTGGCATTTGAAAAATGAAGACACTAAACAAATCGGAAAGACTAATGAAATATGCTAGAGTTGCATTATAGGAGTTGTAGGACGCACTGTGTGATTAATATAGGACTAAAATTGGGGAACTGTGTCTATTCTATTATAAAATGTGTAATCTGCCATCTTATGGAAGTGAAATGTGCATTGCCGGTACGGTCCTTTATGGCAGAACGGCTTTCAGCGGAATTTAGTGACTGTATATATTCTCTGCGAGAACTTTACATTTCTTCTTTTCGTTGAAGGCATCACAAATAAAACAGAAAACAAAACAACAATATAGATCAGTACAGACAACAGTATATGATTTTATACCTTCTTTTCTATTTTAACAGTAATCATTTGGGGGGAAAATTAAAACGTGATAATAAAAAAAACAATAAAACATCCTCTAAATCTGTACATCTCATAAATCAAGAATGAGTGAATCTATAAATCTACAGGAACATTTTTAGGTCCCACGTTACCCGAAGGTGGTGGCTAGACCACTTCCGGTCCCCTAAGTGGGCGTGGTCGCTTCTCTCACGTTCACGCAGTAATGACGCTTATTTTGTCCGCGTTGAAACAGTGACAAATTGTATGTCTTGCGCTTTTCTTTCACCTTACGGATGTTTCAGATCTCGCGAGAATTGTGTTCGCTGTGGCCGAGACACGCCTTCAGCAAAGCTCATTACGTGAGAACGTCCACCGGAAAGAAATCAATGAAGTCGCGGATCGAGTCGTGACGTCGCCGCTGTCTGACAGCCGAGGTCGCAGCCATGGAGGAAGTGAGAGGTGAGCCAGGTTTTCTCCTTCTGCCCACGTCGAGCTGACGTTAGCGAAGCATTATTTGCATTATCTCAGCCGGCATTTTGTGTCCGTCGTGGAGTGTTTGAAGCTGCATCGCGAGCGTTAATTTGATGGAAAGGTACCTCGCGGCCAAGTCTTAAAAATGTCCGCGGTCTCATGTTTGTAGAGCCGCGAACAGAGCGAGTCCCTCCCGAGACGCAGACCTGCTCACGGTGCGGTTCTGTCCGCGTCAGCCGGTGTGATGGCACATTTTGTGACCCCGGTCGTTCCTGCCTGTGAAAATAACACTCCGTTCATGTGACGTGGGAATGTCGGAGTTTCCGAGTTGGAAAGCCGGTTTTCCGACGTGGTTGTGCCCATGCGCTCTAAGGTGGTAAATTGGGAACATCTAACATACAATTTGGAGTTAGAATAAACAATTAGATACTAAAGATTTTTATCCATAATCTCAACAACAACTGCTACTATAACACCGATGAACAGTACAACCGAAGCATTATGGCAGAAGGAAAACTAGGATTTATCCATTTCAACATGCAAATTTAGGTCTCATCAGTTAATATCTTCAACAATTTTCACAACCATTCAGCATCATTATCCGAAACATAGCTCGTTAAGGACAAAGAAATGTCCTTTGAGCTGGATGGTTAAGAATGAAGGTATATAAATAGACAAATCAGGGGTGGAGGATGTGTGGCCATGTATGTGGACAAAACTTTAAAATTCAAGTTGATTGGCGATATGACAACAGTAGTTTATAACATACTGGAATGCAGTGAATACAGTTATATATGTAATGGTGTTTAACATGTAAAACAAGTATAAACTGTGTGAAAGTCATATGCTGGCTAATGCTGCCGGTGTTGTGTAATATTAGTGTTCGGTTCAGTTGTGTTTGAGATAAATTTATATCCTATCGTATCCCAAATATTTCATACATATGTATCGTTATGCAGAATCCTCTCCATTGTAGCCTGTATTTGTAAAAACTAACTATAGACACTGAACAAATGAAAGAAGAAAATTTGATAATGCTCAAGTTAGAAAACGGAATCTGCTGATATCTGACTTGTTGTAGCTCCCTTAGTTTATTTCATATTATTTCTTATTACATTCCAACTTATTTGCACTTTAAAAGGGTTTAATTTGAGAGATCACAAACCAATAATTTCTTTCAATAATGTTATGATATTCAGGAGGTGTGATTGTCTGTTTGCTGTTGTTGAATCCTGTTTGTCATTGTTCAGTAAAAAAAAAAAAAATAGAGGTTGATACTGTTATAGTATAGTTTTAAATAGGTTCATCTGATTCATTTATGAAGTCAAGTCGGCCATTCGTGTTTTTCAAATGATCTCAGAGTTGTTTTTTCTGACATAAGAGGCCGTTCATGTGAATTTTGTCAGTGAGAAATTCGTTTTGACAGTCACAACAGTCATGACCGCTCTTGTAATGCAGGTAACGAACCAGCATAGAGTCAGTGTGTAATCTGTTGAGGAAGTCATGTTCATGTCATGTAAGAATGTAATACTGTGGTTTGAATCCCGCCGCCTCAGTGTTTCCCCTCACCTGTGCCGTGCAAAACTACGCGTGGGGGAAGGTGGGCATGGACAGCGAGGTGGCCAAGCTGGTGGTGGGTGGAGACACGCTGGCCGTCATTGAGGACAGGAAGCCCTATGCTGAGGTGAGAATCTTCTGGGAAAAGGAACAGGTCACGGAAAAATTACATTCAGTCTGTTTATACTCACCTGAATTCATAGTAGAAAATAAAAAGAATATGAATTCTTCTCCAGAAGCCCAGACATCCTCATTTATTTGAAAAGATCTTATTAACATTATTGTAGTTATAAAAAAAGTAAGTTAAGTAATTTGTAAGTAATAAGTATTTTGGCAGAATATCATCATTTTTTGTGAACTGTTCCTTTAAACCTTGCTGCTCAGAGACATGCAGGTTGTTTATCTGATGACTGACAATAACGTGGATCCATACAACATGTTTCGAACTCAAATTGTTGCTGCCACTGATGATTAGTTTTAATTAATCTGCCAATTACAAATTTCTCCAAATCAGACTCTCAACACTTGACATTTTTGCTCTAAAAACTATGAAAAGCAATTTATTATTAAAACAGCTGGGAAATAAATAAGCAACAAATAATTGTCTGTCAATCACAGCAGCTGTATTGTTAAATATAAATTAAGATTTAGTTAATGTGTGAAAAAAACTTCAGACAATTGCATCGGAAGTGTTTGTGGGTGTTTTTAAAATGATAACAACAATGATAATAATAAATTGCAGTGTTACAAAGTGCTTCTCTTATAGAGAAAATTAGTATAAATGAACGATACGAAAAATGGGATGCAGGTTAATCCTGTGAAACTGTAGGTGTGTTCTTCTTGCCCTCTGTGGGTCATCAGCCTATTTTGTTAGCCTCAGCGGCTCACCGGAATGTGTCTCGGCTGGTCATGTGACCTCGGCTCGTGTGGATGTTAGATTTTGTGTTACAGCCCCGTCCACACGTAGGCATGTCTGTTTGTAATAAAGTTTTGCAGAAAGTCCAGTAAGCAACATAAACACCAGCATAAGTTTGACACAAATGGCTTCATGGACTCAAAAGTTACAGCTCCGCCCACTGACATCACACAGAGTGACGTAACAAGCTGAAAACTCGCTTTCCCATCTACACACAAATAGTGTTTCCATATAGATGCAGGAAGTGAAATCAGTTCCCATACTGGTTCTGCTGCTTTTCAGCTTCAGGTGATGGTTCTTGCATCATGTGACCAAATGGGACAGACGTGATGGGAAGAGGGGGGTCAGCTCCAGGCCGGGACTCTAGTTTTTCCAGTTAGATCCGGACTCATCAGCTGCACCTCAGTCAGTTTCTGCCTCGACCAGCTGCTTCAGCCCCGCCTCTGAAATGTAGACGCAATGTGATGGTTTGCATGTTGAAACCCTGAAACAAAGAGCACAGAGGCAACATGAGAGGTGGAAACAGAAATTCATTGTTTGGGGGAACAAAATGCTCACATTGAATCTGGTGTCAGCATCACATTTACACTGGACACAGGTGGTACTGATGTTATGTTGAAGTGATGGGTTCGGTCTCCTCCAGCTGTGGATGGGCGCTCACCCGAAAGGGGACGCTCAGATCAAAGACAACCGGATCGCTCAAACAACGCTGGGCCAGTGGATCGCACACTTCCCCGCCTGCCTGGGATCCAAAGTCAAAGACACCTTCCAGGGACAGCTGCCCTTCCTCTTCAAGGTCCTGTCCGTCCACACGGCCCTGTCCATCCAGGCCCACCCCAACAGGGTGAGTACAGAGTACACAGTCGGTACACAGAGTCAGTACACAGAGTCAGGACACAGTACACAGTCGGTACACAAAGTCAGGACACGGTACACAGAGTCAGGACACAGTACACAGTCAGTACACAGAGTCAGGACACGGTACACAGTCGGTACACAGAGTCACAACACGGTATACAGTCAGTACACAGAGTCAGGACACAGAGTCACGACACGGTACACAGTCGGTACACAGAGTCAGGACACAGTACACAGTCAGTACACAGAGTCAGGACACGGTACACAGTCGGTACACAGAGTCACAACACGGTATACAGTCAGTACACAGAGTCAGGACACAGAGTCACGACACGGTACACAGTCGCTACACAGAGTCAGGACAGGGTACACAGTCGGCACACAAAGTCAGGACACGGTACACAGTCAGTACACAGAGTCACAACACGGTATACAGTCAGTACACAGAGTCAGGACACGGTACACAGTCAGTACACAGTCGGTACACAGAGTCAGGACAGGGTACACAGTCGGCACACAAAGTCAGGACACGGTACACAGAGTCAGGACACAGTACACAGTCAGTACACAGAGTGAGGACACGGTACACAGTCAGTACACAGTCGGTACACAGAGTCAGGACAGGGTACACAGTCGGCACACAAAGTCAGGACACGGTACACAGAGTCAGGACACAGTACACAGTCAGTACACAGAGTGAGGACACGGTACACAGTCAGTACACAGTCGGTACACAGAGTCAGGACAGGGTACACAGTCGGCACACAAAGTCAGGACACGGTACACAGAGTCAGGACACAGTACACAGTCAGTACACAGAGTGAGGACACGGTACACAGTCAGTACACAGTCGGTACACAGAGTCAGGACAGGGTACACAGTCGGCACACAAAGTCAGGACACGGTACACAGAGTCAGGACACAGTACACAGTCAGTACACAGAGTCAGGATACAGTACACAGTCGGTACACAGAGTGAGGACATGGTACACAGTCAGTACACAAAGTCAGGATACAGTACACAGTCGGTACACAGAGTCAGTACTCAGAGTGAGTACAGAGCACACAGAGTCAGTACAGAGTACACAGAGCGAGTACTGCATCTACCAGGTTGTCTCACATGCTGTGTGAGTACTTGAGTAACGCTCCTCCTTTAATCTTTGGGTCCGTCAGGAGTTGGCCGCTCGACTCCACGCTCAGTTTCCAGAACATTATCCTGACGACAACCACAAGCCGGAGATGACCATCGCTCTGACCCGCTTCCAGGGCCTCTGTGGCTTCAGACCAGTGGACGAGATCCTGGGCTTCCTGAAGGGTGAGTCCTGCAGGGCTGCCGGCTCATTCAGGGTTTCGGACGCTGTGTGTTACTCACGCTCTCAGTATACCAAGAGCCTGTGTGCGTGTGTGCACCCATCAGCCGTCCCAGAGTTCCGTGCTCTCGTGGGAAGTGAGGCGTTGGAGGAGCTGCAGTGCAGTCTGGGGGAAGCGGTCCAGACGAGCCAGGTGCTGAAGAAGTGCTTCACCAGGATGATGAACTGCGAGAAGAAGGTGTTTGTGGATCAGCTCAACATGCTGGTGAAGAGGGTCACCGAAGAGGGTGAGGAGACCGAAAACAGCCGCAGAACAGACTTCCTGCTTCCGCTCGGTTCTCACACCCACCACTATACTATACAATCCTCTTTAATTTAATGCAACATGTGATTGTCGGTGTTACGGTGAAGTGGAGTGCAGGATTTGTGACAGAGTTGGCATCTTGCACAACTGAGAGCTTCCATTCACATGAAAGTTCTCGTCTGGTATCAGAGCCCCAACAAGACCTTATTGAGCAGTCGAAATTTTCTTTGTTGCACCATGAGGTCGTTGCTCAACTGACGTCTGATGTCAGTGAAAGGTTTCAAGCAGCTGGAACGAGATAAAGTGGTTCACCTAAGGGCCAACAGTGCTGAAAGTTATGAAACATTGAGGCCAATAAAAAAGACCGACATCTAACAGACTTTGAGTTTAAAATATCAGAAAGTTTTAGAAAACTGCTGGTGACGTCACGATCCAACATGAGTCAAACAATATCAAGACCTCACAATAAACCCCATTCATCCTGTCTGTCCCAGTATAACCACTGTAATTATTTTAGCTTTAAACATTAGCGACATCGGGGTGTGTTTGATACGTGTCACTCAGAGTGCCCACCGGGTGGTGCATTAAATCAGTGATCAGTGATGTCGTCCTGAATTTTCTGACATTATTGATTTTGCGTTAAGTTCGGTGAAAGAAACCTGTTAGTGACATCATCACCTTAACAGACTTTTCTGACCCCTGCAGGCGCAGCAGGGAAGGACACTTCGAGTAGCAACGGCGAGTTGTTGCTCCGCCTCCACTCACAGTATCCCGGAGACATTGGCTGCTTCTCCATCTACTTCCTCAACCACATGGTCCTGGAGCCGGGCCAGGCCATGTTCCTGGGCGCCAATGAGCCTCACGCGTACCTTTACGGAGGTTAGACCGAGGTTTCTGAGCGCACAGGGGTACACCCTCCCCCTGCCAAGAGGCATTCTGGAATGTAATGTGAAATGAGGAGTCGTCTCTCTGCTTGTTTGTCCCTTCCAGACTGCGTGGAGTGTATGGCGTGCTCGGACAACACCGTCCGGGCCGGTCTCACTCCCAAATACATCGATGTCAACACGCTGTGCGAGATGCTGAACTATAGCCCCGCCCCCGCTGCCTCCAAAATCTTCCCGAGTGTCCAGGATGCTTTGGACCCCTGCGTGACCCTGTACGACCCCCCGGTGCCGGACTTCACTGTCATGAGGATACGGGTGGGAGCTTTTCACCGTTTAGAATTAGATGCATTGATTAAATCTGAGATTCTTGGTAAAATTATTACAAATAACGTCCAAAAATCTCCAAACGACACTTTAAAGGTGATGAAGGGAATCTGCTGCGTAGCATCGTGGTTGGACGGACTCTCTGTCTCATCCTGCAGGTCCCGCCCTCGAGGAAGCAGTACACTGTGGCTCCCGTCGACAGCGCCAGCATCCTCCTGGTCATCGAAGGCGACGCCACGGCAACCTGCGCCGCCGCTCTCTCTGACGTCCCGTTGAGGAGGGGCACCGTCCTGTTTGTGTCGGCCAACGAGAGCGTGTCCCTGCACGTCGCCTCCCCGGCGGGGATGACCATGTTCCGAGCCTGCTGCCTGCTGTAGCCGAGCGTTCCGTCCACCGAAGGCCGACGCAGCGAAGAGCCGACGAAGAGCCCAGCCTGTGACCGAAAGCTCCAGGTCAACTCTTCCTCCTCCTTTTATCCTCAGAATTCAGAGAAACTGGTTTAGTTTTCACAAAGTCTGAGTTACAGTCAGAATTCTTTTTTTTTTCTCAGTTTAAATGTGATAATTCTGACTTCATTATTTTTTCTCAGAATTCAGAGAATAGATTTTTTTCTAAGATGATGATAAATTTGAAAGTTTTATTTTTTCTATATGTTTAAAGTTACAATTATGGAAAAATACTTCTCAGATTTTCATTTTCTTCAAAATTCCATTGTTCTTTTTTCTCAGAATTTTGAAAAATAATTTTTTTAGTTTAAAGTGACTCACTAATTTTGCACAAATTTAAAATTCCAACTTGTATTAGTTTTATCCTGAATTGTGATTAGTCAGAATTCAGATTTTTATTCTCCCAAATATTTTTCTCAGAATTTCAAATTAAAAAAATATATTTTTTTCTAAGTTTAAAGTGACAATTCTCGCTTTTGTCTTGCAATTTTTTCAATTTTGAGAGATATCTGCATTCTGGGGACAAACGGTGGCTCTCATCGTGTTGTGTGTCCACACTGCTGTCAGGTGCACAGAAAACCTGTTTACTCTCATTCCAAAATCATGTTGATTCTGCGTCACTGATGATGTCAGTGAGAGACGGCTGAGGCGGACCTAAAAAACTGATCACGTGCAATTCAAAAGTCTGTCCCACAGTTTCTTCCTCGTTATTCCTGACCAACCTGAACTGTGTTCTGATGCTGGGCAGACCAGCGCAACTTCCTGTTTCATGAAGGAAACGTCTTCCTGTGGGAACAAAATCAATAACTATTGTTAGTAAAGATGCACCGATATGGACATTCTAGGCCGATTTGATTAAATGACACAAATGATTAAAGCTGCAGTCAGATAACGGTGAACGCCGCTTACTTTGCTGATACCGAGCCGACATATCGGTGCATCCCTAATTGTTAGCAATGCAACAGTTGAAAGTTTGCTGTAATACTGAGATGTGTGTGCATGTTTGATGTGAAGCCGTAACCAGCGCATGTTGACGGTCATGATATAAAAACAAACGTGTGGCGAAGTGAAAGGAACCGTCTTCGTCTCCTGAATTATTTGGGAACGTTGTTGATTAAAATCCTGCTGCAGGTTTACACATCATGACAAAACAAACGCTGCATTAACTTTTCTAGTGTTATGGGAATAATCACGACTGTATTTCTGAATATTTGAAGTTTTTGCATGTTTTGCTGTTTGTAACATTGATCTAAACAAAGATGGCTGCCGCATCTCCCACTGCACAAAAACATTAAGCCAATACTTTGTTATACGACGCTGCTAACTTGTACTGGTGATGCCAGCGGAGCTGCAGTAGTTAGTTGTCCCATCTGCTAACCTGGTGGGAGTGGGGTTCATGAGCTATACTGCAGCCAGCCACCTGTGGGGCTGTCCACATGACTTCACTCTGCGGCGCTCGTGTCGGCCATCTTTATTTTATATCGACTCAGCTGATCTAAACGGATCCATGAAAGTACAAAGGGCGTCAAGGTTTAAATTTACAGTGAAATCACCATGGTAACCACTCTTCCAACCTGTCGGTGTCATATTGGAACTGATCCCCTTTTTGTGCAAACGTGTGCATAACATCCCGGTTCATGCAGGGTCAACGTTTCATTGCACCAGTTTAACAGGAAATGTGCAAATGTTTGTGATCATCTGATCTAATAAGTTACTGTAACTGAAGTCACCTTTTAGTTTAACAATGTACGTCCAAACTTTGCACAGAAATCATTTTTTACTTCTTGCACTCAAATCCAAAGGTCACAGTGTTTTAGCTGAATCCTTTTCTATGGCGTGAACATTTTTGGAAATATTTCTCTAGTGAGGCATGTTTTAACATTCTGATGCTGTAGCTTGGGACTGAAGAGATCATGTGTATGTAAAAGTGGTTTAATAAAACCTTGTTCTGATGTCCGTTTGTTCTTTAAATGTTCAGTCTGAAAGATATGACTATAATTTAAAACATTAAAAATTGATCAAATGTGAAGAAACAGCAGTGTTGACATATGTTGATGATGTCTATGTTTTGTGTTAGCATGCTAGCCAGATACCCCTGGCCTGGCCTCCCCTGTAATACCACTTTGTACCACTGGAGGTGATAGTCCATCAGCCCAGTTTCAGCTGGGAAACATACAAGCGGCAAGTTCGCCAGGTTTCACAAGCTCTTTAAGCATTTTGACTAATACAACTTCAACCCGTCTGATCAGAACCTCAAATGTTCCCAACGCCTCATTAACTATTTACAGTCATGTTGTCTTGTTGCCAGACACCCGGAAGTCCTTCTTCTGGGACAGCTGAACCACGTGCTCTGAGGGAGGTGGCAGCTGAAACCATCAGTATGGCTGGACATTGAAATTCATGGTGGAGAACAGTCTCTCCCTGAGACATGTGCCTCCAAAAGGGACATGATCTGCTTGAACACGCCGGAAAGTTCTGGGGTAACCGTCTTGTCTGTTTCTCCATTTACCTCTGGCTTTGAGCATAGAGTTGGGCTGTAGGTCAATGAGCTCCATTTGAAGTACACTTGGGGGCATTCGTGAAGAAGGGGTCTTCAAACATTTGGAAAGTTGCACTGAGGCTCTTCAAGTCTGAAAGCAGTTGATCAAATGCACAACAGCTGTCCATTCTTCTCAGATCTGTGCTTTTCATGACACCAGGTTTGTGGAGTTTTCAAAGGCTGCAGGGACAAGCTGGCCTGAGCAGCTTCGGGTTGAATACCTTCAGCCCCCTGTGGGGTCCATCAGCCAGTTGGGAACACGAGGCTCAGGAAGGTCCATCCTGCTCCTCCTCCGTCAAGGTCTTCAATTTAAAGCACCTCTTGAGGACATCCCCTTGCTGAACAAACACACCTCTGGAGTACAAAACATCTCCCTCGAGTTCCTCCATCCGCTGCGTGTCTGGCCCAGAGGGTAGAAGATTGAGACCTGCGAAGGTCAGGAAAGTAAATGTTCTTACAGCTATTTTCCCTACTTAACAGAAAAATACAACTGTATGTTCTAAACTCAAGTTTCCCTCTTTTACCAACTAAGATGAGCTTCATCGCCTCAGTAACTCAGACAAATCACTCTCCGCAATCACCTCCATGCCGTCCCCACCTGTTGCGTCTGTGGTCCCTGAAGTCCTTGTCCCGGGCTGTAAATCACCTCGTCAGACTGTCCTCCGCCACTGTCAGAGGCTTCAGTCAGCTGTAGAGCTATTAGCTCCACTGCTAACTGAGCTAATTGTCGCTAAAGCAGTGTAATGATGCAGTTGGCAGCGAGATGCTGCCCCCTATATTTATGGAGGTATTGTAGACTTTAACTGCACTTCCAAGTGCTGCACCAGCCACTGATCAAACCCTTAAAAAGTAATTTCTGTTTCTAAAATTACATATTCAGGTTTTTTGTTTTTTTTTCATGAAAAATTCCTTTGTGGTCTTAAAATCTCTTGGATGTAGACCCTGCCCTGTCTCCGCCTTTCACCTGCAGCTGGAGTAAGGCAGAGCTTATCTGCGCTGTCTTATTCAGAATTTAAAACTAGTCTACTGTACGCTGCACAGTGGCCAGTTCTAACATTGGAGTCATTCAGCCACACGTTTGAACCAGACGGATTCCCAGGAGGAGGCGGAGCCTACAAGTCCATGCATCACAATGTTTCCTTTCTATAACATTAAGCCACACCTCCGAATAGACCCAGACTGTCTGTTTTTGGGAGACTGTGATTGGTGGATTGAAGGAAATCCCCAGCCATGATGTTGATTCGTATTTCCGTCACCGTGGAACATAAAAACACTGCACGGAAACGTCAACAAGGTCAAACATGTGGCTTTCTTTAAATCGAGAGGTGAAATCACATTCATTTCTCTGAGCTGAGCGTGAATTCAACATTTGGACATGTTTAGAAGTTGTTACGTGCTGCTGTATTGTTTACTACTGTAGAATGAGGGGAAAATTCTAGATGGGTAGGTGGAGTTTGACGTGTGGAACTGACCAACAGAGAAGCGGAATGTTCAAGACGCCGCGTAGAAACAACACATTTATTACTTCTGATAAAATTCATTACGAATTCAAACTGTCTCTGTTCTCCACCTGAAAGTCATCTACTGATGTAAAAAGTGTTTCGGTTCTCCATCATGGCCTTCTGCTCTTCTCTGACGTTCCCTGTCTGTGTGGGGTGCTCCACCAGGGGACGCTGTTTCACTTCAGCTGCTGATGCTGGTGTGGTTCCTATGGTGCCCAGAGTGAACCTGTGTCTGCAGACCAGCTCTGCTGAGGGCTGAAGAACTCTGTAGAGAGCCTGCAGCGCCCGCACATCCTCCAAAGCATCATGGGCCTTGTAGTCCACACCCAGCAGCTCTCTGACCAGGTTTTCCTGTCGGAAGCTCTGCAGACCGCGGCCCTTCAGCAGCTCTCGAGCCAGCGACAGCGTGTCGACGCAGCCGGAGACCGACGAGTCAAACTGCGCCCGGAGGCCCAGCTCGCCGAGGGCGCGCGCCAGCAGCGGGCAGTCGAAGCGGCGGATGTTGTGGCCGACCACAAGCGGATGGCCCAGCATCCGGAGGAAAGCCAAGAAGGAGACCAGGACCTCTCGTAGGGAATTGGTGAGGACGGGGCGCTGGTGGAGGTACAGCCTCCGCTTGTGGATCCTGAAGCCCGTCACCCCAGCTGCCCTTCGCTCTATTGGGCAGCGGGGGGTGACGTACAGGTTGAGGGAGTGGCCTCCACTCACCGCAGCCAGCTGGATGATGTCACAGCTCTGACCTGGAGAAGTAAGACACATGGATGACATAACTGCAAGGGGGCAGGGCTCAACATTCTGTATGTCTGTTCCTCTCTCACATGACACACGGTGACCCGGATCAAATGCAATTCCTTCAATTTCTGAAAGTTTCGCCTAAATCCGCCCATAAAAGTTCAGTTCCTGGTAACAAACTCCTTTCCTTTCCCCACCGTCATGCGCTGGCCATGAGGCAGCGAGTGGGTGCGGACCAGCTGCAGAGAAGTCGGAATTCTGTTCTCTTTTCTCCAGCAGCTCTCCGGCAGATTTCTTACTTGTGACTACATCCTCATTAAAAACGGTTAATGTTCTTTGGATTTGGAGTGGATGATCGCATCAGACTTTTGGACGGAACGACTCACTGTGATCTGGAGACAATTTGAGACATTACAGTCACTTATCCATTCAATTCAGATGTTAAATAAACTGAGTCACATTTTAACGAGCAGGGGGCGCTCTACATGCGCGTAGCAGCCAGGAAGTAAATAACAGCAGGAAAATGGCAACATCTAGTCATTTTGAGGCGTGGCAGCATTTTGGCCCCCCAAAGAATGAAAACAAAAGCGTTGAAATGATAACTGACAAATATTGTAAGAAGGTGTTGGCCTACGTGAATATCACTAGGAGCACGATGCCGCCTGTTAAACGGCACCACAGCAAGAAGCTCTGTGTGCTCCGTTAAAAGACCGAACCAGACTGAAGAGAAGATTTACTGTCCTGCCCGCAGAAACTAGTGTGAGATCAGGTTAATCTGTGTGTTCATGGCAGCCTCAGTTTGTTTATTTGGGGAGAGATTTCTTTTATTTGTAAATTTATTCCCTTATGTATTCAAGTATTTGTTTTAAATTTTCTGTTGACAAAGAAATGTGCAGCGTTATTTTGCTTTGTTTGAACATGAAGTATGAAGGAAGCTGATTTTCCATTAAAGGGTTTCATATTTTTTAACCATATTTTCTAAAAACCAAAAAATAAAAATGTACATTGATGTGCGTTTCCGTCCACTAAGGTTATGAAAGTACGAGAAGTTACTTCATCTGGGATTTTTTTCGAATTTTTAAGAGTATTCCATTCATGTTTTTAATGCACAAATCAAAGGGTTCCTGCAAAAACAGGCTTATGAAACCCACCTTGAGACACCAGGGGACACAATGAACGTCTCAGTTTACGTCTGAAAATATCTTTAACTCACAGGATGTTTTTATCATGTTATTTACAAAAAAATGATGATTATTAGCAGTAAGTAACATTTATATCTTGACTTAAATTTAATAAAGACATGGCAAATTTCTGTATTTTGTCCTTTTGTCTGAGAACTAATATAATGACACTTTTTCAGTTATATTTTGACTTAAATCTGCTTTGCAAAAAACAATTGATTCAAATTGTAATCACATCCCTTATCCGACTACGACTACCAGCTAGCTAGCTAGCATTTTTGGCATTTTAACAAAATTCTGCTTTCAGAAGTTTCAAATTCATACACAAAAGAGCAGGATTTCTGGAAACGGTGACATATTTCGCCACAAGACAATTATTCTATTTTCATACAAACACAAGCGTTCAAACATTTGTGAGTTTTACTAAATTTGAATCTTTTTATTTGCTCCTTTTTTGGCCATAAATGACAACGTTCTCTTGTGTTTTATCTGTGTTATGTCTTAATAAAGTCACTTAACATAAGTTTTCTTCTCTTAATTTTAACATTTAACGATCAGATATCCGGTAGCTTAGCGTAGCTTTAGCATTCTTCATTCTATCATTAACCTGTTAAATATTTCCGTGTGTTTTTCCATCACAGCTGAACAGTTTTAAAACGAGAAGGCTGAACGGGGACGTCCATTAAACGTGACGGCCTCTGCGGTGTTTGGGTTGGTTGTTTGTTTGTGGCGCACTGAGATCTCTCCATCACCAGGGAAGAATCTCAGAAAAACACTGGGACTGACTGAAAGTGAACGTACCGAGTCCCGTTGTCTCCAGGTCGAAGAAAACCAGCGGCTGCTGACGCCTTTCAGCTTCGGACGATCCGCACTTCTGCATCCCGCCTCGGTTCGAACGCTTTCCGGAAACAATTGGACAGGATGACGCAGGCACTCCCTCATCTCTGAATTAGAATTTAGCTGGAAGAAAGATTTGGGTTCAGTTTGCAAATCTGCCAAATCACTTAACGTTCTCTCACTGTGACTGATGCACCTTTACTGCCCCTTGCTGGTTAGGCGGAGGTATTACACGTGAAAGGGCAGACTACAGCGTGGAGAAGAAGAACGGAGGATGAGGAAGATGATGGGACACATACGTTCATCAGGTGGACTGTGAGCTTGTCTCAGTCAAAAATGCGAAAAAAGAAAAAAAAATCAAACTTTGCACACCTCAACACTCAAACCAGGTGCAGGATGAAAAACAGTCAAAAACAAAGAAGGAAAAAGCCACATGTGCTCCCCAAAATTTTCATATGAAACCTTTCAATATATAAAAACACCAAAAACACAAAATAGTATACTGAAGCTATAGAAACGTGTACCCGGCCCAGTTAAACTGGATTTCAGAGTTCCACCTTTGGCTGTGTAGGACACGGAGAGAGCCGAGAGGAGCGCACAGGTTGTGGATTGATCATCGTTCTTTAAGGGCCACAACACCGGGTCCTGGACCTAGACTGGAGCAAATGCTCAATGTTTAAGCAACAATAAAATCCAAACTGAATGTTGTCATCACAAGAAGATAACTATCACACACAGGAGTGGAGCTACGAGCTGGGGTTAGGGGTCACTTTCAGGGCGCCTCTGAGCCACCTCTGGAGGCCGCATCGGATCAAGCGTTTGTAAAATGGGTAAAACGAATTACTCGCCACACCTCTTTTGACTCTGAAATGCCAGTTCATTGTATGAAATGGCTCCAAACCAGTGCTGCTGGGTTCTGTGTAAATGAGCAGAATTCTAAGAGTTGGCGAGTCTTCTGTGCAGGACTGAGGTGGGTCTCTGTGTAAAAACAGCTTCTGTGATTCAAAGTGCAGCAACGAAACATTTTCAGAGCCTGGCTTCCCCTTGTGGTCAGTGATATGAACTACAATGACTTGATTCAACAATACGAATTCAGGACAAAATCTTTCGTAAGAATTTTACAATGTGTGGTATGATGATATGCAGTTTTTTTTTTTATCTGACTTAAAAATACATAATATTTACAAAAATAAAATCCTGTTTGTTATTTTTTTATTAAAAAAATATCTGTCGAATCATGTGATCAAATTGGGATCAGCGAAGACCACAAACTTGGCAGCAGAAACCAGAGAACACAATATGAAACCCCCAAAAAAGTTCTAAAGTCAGGTTTGGGTCCAGTCCAAAATCCACCAAAATATCACAAATACACACAGGCAGGCAAAAGCCAAACTCAGGACCAGAACGCTGTAATGTGAGACAACCTGCACCAAGTGAAAGGTGGCAGGTGGGATGAACCCTCAGAGATCTGGGGAGTTGGAGGTACCTCTGCCAGGTCAATCACCTTGGTAATGGCAAAGGGGCCATTGAACCAGGGAGCCAATCTTGCAGGAGTCCACCATCAGGGGCAGCGTGGAGAGCCAAACCTGTTGTCCTGGGCGACGGGGGAGTTGGCAGACGATGATGGTTGGCACCCCTCTGGATCCATTACGACAGCGTGGAACACTTTGTCCGGGTGAGGTGGAAGTTTTGTACCAAAGATGTACATTCAGCTCCATTTTCCCCTCGCTCACAAATAAGAAACCAATATACCGGAACCAACTCCTCCCCAACCCAGGGTGGGCAAGGGTCTCAGCACGAGCTGGAGGTCACTGAGCGACAACACCAACAGGACAACGTCATCCTGAGGCCACTTGGCTGTGCCTAGAACTTGTGTCCATCCAGACTACTCCTGGGGGAGGGGTTTGGGTCTGCCTATCCAGGAGGGGGCTTTGCAGCAGACCCAGGAACCGCTGATAACATCTCTCAGGCGGCCTCCTGGAGGAGGTAGTGGAAGTGCCCTGGTAGAGGAGTGTCTGGGCTGCTGCTGCCCCCCAACCTGGCCTCAGTTAGGTAGATAAAGAGGAGTACGCGTTTGAATGTTTAATTCTGGCTGTAACGACGGCGTGGATCAGAGGTTTGGCCGTGGACAATAATGATGTGGTTTAGGTGGAAGGAGGACATTTTTGTGATGTGATTAACATGTTGTTGAACTGAGTGATGGCTGAGGAAAACGAGCCATAGGGTCAGGATGTGCGGGATGGGGACCGTGTGGAGTCGATGATGGTGGGGAAAAAGCTTTGGTGAGAAATTTGGAGCTGACGATAATTATACAAATGCTACAACTAACAATTACTTTAATCATTGACTAATCTGTCAATTGTTTTCATGATTAATCAATTAATCATTTACTCTACAAATCACCAAGAAACAGGGAAAAATGCTCATCATTTTTCAGATCCCAAAATGACACCTTGAAGTTGCTTCTCGATAGAATAATACTGGGTCATTTATTCATGTAACCTTGGTGATTGTGATTGCATATTTGTTCTGCAAGAAGTGGAAATGTGCAGGTGGCCTCGAGGATAACCTTAACTCCTAACCTTAACCCCTGACTCTTGGGGATCGAGGAGGCCAAATTTCAGAATCTCCCCCATCCCAGATAAGGAATAATAAATTTGGTTTTAGGCTCAGTGGGAGTGAACACGATGGCCGTCGTTGTCAACTCCGTTGTCGGCCCCGACCAATCTGCTATGAAATTTATTTTCGTGATTCGCATGTTTGATTTGGTTCAGTTTTTAGCCTCGACGCCCGTCCTGATGCAACCCTCAGCATTTAGTAGAAATACACTGGTTTGTCCCCTCCTGGAACCACCACCTTACTGTGGTGGAGGGATTTGGATTTGCCCTAATGATCCTAGGAGCTATGTTGTCGGGAGCTGTTTGCCCCTGGTAGGGTCACCCAAGGCAAATTGGTCTTAGGTGAGGGGCCAGACAAAGCGCGGTTCGAAGACTTCTATGATGGTGAAGAACAAGGACTTGTGTGCCCTGCCGGGAGGGATACCGAGACCCCGCCCTGGAGCCAGGCCTGGGGAAGGGGTCCATAGGCGAGCGCCTGGTGGCCGGGCCTTTTTCCATGGGGTCTCCGAAAAGGAGATATGGGTCCGTCCTCATGGGGGCCCCCCACCCACAGGAGGAGCCATATAGGTCCAGTGCTATGTGGATCGAGTGGCAGTCAAAGGCAGGGGCCTTGGCGGTCCGATCCCCGGTTGCTGAAGCTGGCTATCGGAACATGGAATGTTACCTCTCTGATGGGGAAGGAACCTGAGCTTGTGCGAGAGGT
>KV751377.1:5163273-5186975 GCA_001698575.1 Mola mola | reverse complement strand
GGCCAAGCAATCTGCGGCTCGGGTGGTCACTGAGACAAAAACCCGGGTGTGGGAGGAGTGCGGTGAGGCCATGGAACAAGACTTCCAGTCGGCGCCAAGGAAATTCTGGCAAACTGTTCGGCGGCTCAGGAGGGGAAAGCAGAACCCCGTCCTCACGGTCTTCAGTGTGGGAGGGGAGTTGCTGACCTCAACTGAGTCTATAGTTCGGCGGTGGAAGGAATACTTCGAAGATCTCCTCAATCCCATCAACACGCATTCCGAGGAGGAGGCAGAGCCGGAGGACTTTGGGCTGGGCTCTCTCATCACTGGGGTCGAGGTCGCTGGGGCTGTCAAACAACTCCACAGCGGCAGCGCCCCGGGGGGGGGTGAGAGGCGTCCTGAGCTCCTGAAGGCTCTGGATGTTGTAGGGCTGTCATGGTTGACACGCCTCTGCAACATTGCATGGACATCGGGGACTGTGCCTTTGGAGTGGCAGACAGGTGTGGGTGTCTTCCTCCCACATTCCAAAAACATGCAAATCTGGGGGTTAATAGGTTAATTGGTCACTCTAAATTGCCCGTAGGTGTGAATGTGAGTGTGGATGGTTGTTTGTCTCTATATGTCAGCCCTGCGATGAACTGGCGACTCATCCAGGGTGTACCCCGCCTTCGCCCCAAGATGCTGAGATAGGCTCCAGCCCCCCCTGCGACTCCTAACGGGATAAGCGGTAGAAAATGAATGAATGAATGAATGAATATTATTGTGTAATAGTTTTGTTTTTCAGTCTAATGAAGGTTACAGTCTTGGTCCTGACGGTTGTAAAAGGCATTAAAATGAGGCACAGCGGTTAAATAAAAGTAGATGTTACAAAATATGATTCAGCTAAATTCTGCCAAAACTACAAATCTTTGCTGCTGGATCGTAGCATAATACAGACACTCCGGTTTACTGGATCGAGTCTGTTGGCGTAACATTGTGCTTTGTCCTCATGTGGACTGAGAAGCTAAGTGTCCAGAAAAGATTCTCACCTCTGAGGATTCTTAAAGCTGCGTTTAACCCCGATATCTCAATCCGGTTTACAGGCGTTCTAAACAGGTGGTGTCTCACTGTGAAGCACAATCAGGGTCTTAGTGAGGTATGAAGGGCAGAAATCCGGACTGGTGTATGTAGGTGGCTCTCTTTTCTCTTGACTAGATCACCAGGGCAACAGATGCTGAAAACAGGTTCTGGCTTCAAGTTGGATATTAACAGCAGATTCATTAAATCTCTTCCTGATGACATTTCTCTTTGAGATACAGAGCCATAAATTAAAGTTGAGAACGTACAGTAATGACACCAAGAGAAGAGCTGTAGGTCTGAGTAGCTACAACAGTGCAGATATGCACCTCATTGTTTTTTCTCTCACGATAACAACGCAGAGAAACATTTTCCTCCTTTCTTCAGATGATAGTCAGACATTTTCTCAGTGTATTGTCCACTCGATGAAGGAAAGATGAAGGCTCAGCAGCCATTGACCACTATGGATGGTTTGATGTTTCTGATTGGCTGCTGAGTCCGTTCAGGTTGCTGCAGTTAAAGAACACTGCCTGTAAAAACCTTCTTCTCGTGGCATTTATCACAGATTTCAACTTCATGGGTCCGTAACGGGAAAGACCTGAACGCGGTGTAATGTTTCAATCTGCTGTATCAAGATTAGTTTGCCACAACATGCAGTTTTAATTATGTTCATAGTTCTTAATTATGACAATCAGCTCATCGCCAAGGAGAAAGGCAGAGGAAGCGACAAATACCTAAAAAGCCCCTTTTAAAGGAACACGCACAGAGCGTGAAGGAGATGCCTTGGTTAACTTTTATGACACCCAAATCCCTGACCTGCTCTCACATAGAAAGCCTGTTGTAGTCCACTCCTCCGATGTCTCTAATGTTGACTTGTACTGAAAAGTACCCCCACTATTTTTAACAATCGCAACATTACTGTGTTATTATCTTCACATTGTTATTGGCACTATTTTTGTCTGAAGTATATTTGTGGTTTTGGCTCTGCTTTTCTAGCTCACGTATTGACAACAATCAACATTAACAATTATTCTAAAAATAAATGTTTTATTTTCACCAAAACACAAACAAGGTAAGCCTGTTGCAGCGGATTAGCACACTTTAACTCGCAAATACAGAGAAGTTACACAAATTACAGGCTGGGAAAGAAAAAAAAAAAAAAACACCCATAAAACAAACACGAGCTTAAAATCATTGCCCGAACATGACAGCATGAGTTTCTCACTGTAACACCAGTTCTGTTTTCCATGAATGTGTTGGATACAGATGTTCTTATGCTGTGTGTTTACAGTTATAGTCTCATTGTTTCATCTGAAACCCAGCAGTGTAAATCTAATATTGGAGAAAATAAACAGATTTAAAAAAAAAAAAAAAAACCCCAGATAAGTGCAGACCTGTCATAAAATACACAGAAAAATCATAGTAAATCATGAAGCTACCTTACTAACTACCAACACTGCTTCATGGTGCAGGAGCTTCTCATGTGTACAGTCAAGGTACATGTTATTCTGAAAGCTTTCCCACGTTTTGTGCACACATATGGTGTCTCAACTGTGTGAAATCTTGAATAACTTACATACCAAGATATCAGAGAAACTTTTACTTATATTGAAAATATTTTGGTTGTAATGTGGACTGACAAGTTACTGCACTGATAGTTTCCCCATGCTTTGTGCAAATAGTTTCAAACCAGCGTAGATTCTTACATACTATGAAAAGGTATTGCTCTGTCTTAAGGCTCTCCCTCAGTTAGTACAGACATACAACTTCTCACCTGTGTGAGTTCTTTTTTTGATATGAGAGAAATGTTTACCTCATGTTTTGCAAATATATGGTTTCTCACCACTGTGGGTTTTCATGTGGACCCACAAGTTACTGTAGTGTCTGAAAGTTTTCCCACACTTTTTACACATGTATGGTTTCTCACCCGTGTGGATTCTGGTATGTATTTTAAGTGCTGAAATGCTAGAGAAGCTACTATCACATGATTTGCAGACATATGGTTTCTCACCACTGTGGGTTCTCATGTGGATTGACAAGTTATTGCTCCGACTAAAAGCTCTCCCACATGTTGAACATACATACTGTTTCTCACCTGTGTGGATTTTCATGTGGACCCACAAGTTACTGTTGTAACTGAAAGTTTTCCCACACTTAGTACACATGTATGGTTTCTCACCTGTGTGGCTTCTTGAGTGCATTTTTAGTGCTGAAATGCTAGAGAAACTATTGCCACATGTTTTACAGACATATGGTTTCTCACCAGTGTGGGTTCTCATGTGTCTTGACAAGGTAACGTTCTGTCTAAAAGCTTTGCCACACTTTGAACAGACATATGGTTTCTCACCTGTGTGGATTCTTGTATGATTTTTAAATGCTGACACATCGAAAAAACTTTTACCACATGCTTTGCAGAGATACGGCTTCTCACCAGTGTGAGTTCTCATGTGGACGGACAAGTAACCGTTATTACAAAAAGCCTTCCCACATATTGAACAGACATACTGTTTCTCCCCTGTGTGAGTTCTCATGTGGACTAACAAGTTACTATTCTGTCTGAATGTTTTCCCACACTTTTTACAAACATATGGTTTTTCTCCTGTGTGAATTCTTATATGAATTTTAAGTGCCGAGGTACTAGAAAAACTTTTCTCACATATTTTGCAAGAGTATGGTTTCTCTCCAGTGTGAGTTCTCATATGTTTAGATAAGGCATTGTTCTGTCTGAAGACTCTGCCACACTTTGTGCAGACATATGGTTTCTCATCTATATGGATTCTTAAATGAATTTTATAAATTGAGACGTCGGAGAAACTTTTCCCACAAGTTTTGCAGAAGTATGGTTTTTCACCAGTGTGGGATCTCCTATGGACTTTCAAGTAAGTGTTGCGACTGAAAGCTTTCCCACATATTGAGCACCCATACAGTTTCTCACCAGTGTGGGTTCTCATGTGATCAGACAAGTTACTGTTTTGCCTGAAAATCTTCCCACATACTGTGCATGAATAAGGTTTCTCACCAGTGTGAGTTCTCATGTGGACTGATAAGTTACTGCTCTGTCTGAAAGGTTTCCCACATATTGTGCATGAATACGGTTTCTCACCAGTGTGGATTCTGATGTGCCTACACAATGTACTGTTATGACTGAAAGCTCTCCCACATGTTGTGCACACATACGGTTTCTCCCCAGAGTGGGATCTCATGTGGTCTGACAAGTCCCTATTATAACGGAAAGCTTTCCCACATGTAGAGCACACATACAGTTTCTCACCAGTGTGAATTCTCATGTGTTTTGACATTGCACTATTCTGTCTGAAAGCTTTCCCACATGTTGAGCACACATACGGTTTCTCACCAGTGTGAGTTCTCATATGGACTGACAAGTTACTGTTGCAGCGGAAAGCTTTCCCACATGCTGTGCAAGAAAATGGTTTCTCGCCTGAGTGAATTCTTGTATGACTATTCAAGGCCCTGCTGTCAACAAATCTTTTCCCACATGTTTTGCAGAGAAATGGTTTCTCAGATGAGCGGCTACGAATGATCGATGATGTTCTATCACGTTGTGTTTTTATGGTAGTTTTTCTTCCACCTGTGTGGATTAACAGATGTCTTTGAAACGCTGAATTATACTTAAAATTTTTTCCACATGTGTCACATTTGAAAGACTTTTTCCCTGCTTCAGTATGAAGGTGAGTCTTTAACACTGCGGCGTAACGTTGGCTCTTGTGTTGTCGACCGTTTTGTTTGGCCTCCGACTCTTCGTGTTTGCCTCGTTTCTGATCGTGGATCTCACCTACATCAGAGTTGTATGAGAGCAGCTGCAGGGTGCTGTTTGCTTCCGATACCACAGAAATTATAATTGGCATCTTGACTACAGGCTCTTCATCAGGATTCAAGTCCAACATCTGGTCACCACTCTGCTCATTTTCCTCAGCAATCAGAGTCATCGTGAAGGCATCACTCTCCTGCTTGAGTGCGAGTTGCTCTCCCTCCAGACTGATGCACATTTCCTCCTCTTCCTCTTTCGTCTGCAGAGGTTGTGGGTCTTCTTTGACCAGACTGGGGTTCCTGTCCTTGTTACACAGCTGCTGGTCCGTGAGAACCTCCTCCTCCTTACAGTCATGCTGCTGTGGAAGCTCTTGAGGGACAGAGAACAGAAGGAATAGATCAGACAGCAGGCCAAGTCAAGGATCAGTAGTGGCTAACACATGCGCAGCGCTAGTGCACCTTACAGCAGAACAGATGTGAATGTGTCGCATGCTACCATCCTCATCACATTCCCCTCGACAAACCGGAAGATGCAGAGTGAAAAGACTCAGCGACTTTGAGAGCCGATGTCGTCAGACAAGCCTTCATTGGTCACCCACTCACACACCTGGTGTGTCCAATGCTCCAGACTTTGACTGTTATAAGACTGACTTTCCCCTGACAACACAAAACACCACGTGTGACTCACACCTTCCTGTCTGAGACCGAAGCAGCTGCTATTCCTGCCTTACAGGAAGTCCCTAAGACACTGTGTGCTCAACACAAATATGATGTAGGTCTGATCAGAAAGAAGAACTTATCACACCTAAATCAGACTACAGATCCCGCAAACAACCATGTCCATTGAAAAAGAAGCGATTGATGGCATAAGACCAGTTTCCAATTCACTTAGACAAACAGGAATTATTGTTCTGACTCTTCTGCTCATATTCCCATTCTTCCTGTGAAGAAAATAAGAAATAACGGTCAACCCACCGAATGGCATTTTTTTCCAAGACCTACAAGCTTTGAACGCTTCCTTTCATGCAAAAGCGTCAAATGTTCCAAACCCTTACACCTTTTCCAGTTACCCACTGATATGCAATGGTTTTCGGCGATTGACCTGTCTAATGCGTTTTTCAGCATGCCTGTACACCCAGTCAGCCAGTTCTGGTTTGCCTTTAACTTTGATGTCAAAAGCTACACCTTCACACACTTGTGTCAAGGTTACTGTGAATCACCAACCATCTATTATGACGAGTTTGGAACCCCTGTGTTAACACAGGGTGCAGCACTTTTGCAGTATGTTGATTTGATGATCTTTAGTCCCACTCGTGACCAGTGTGAAAAGACACAGTTACACTACTGATACATTTAGCTACAAAAGGCCGTGAAGCCAGTCTCTCAAAACTGCAGTTTGTTCAACAACAAGTTACCGTTTTGGGTCATGTGATCACAGCTGAAGGCAAATCCCTGCCATTTCAGCAAGCTGAAGCTACCCAAAATATTCCTATACCTCAAACTAAAAACAAAGGTTGTCTTTTTGAGGTGGGTGTTCTTGCTGCAGAACATTTATTCTTAATCATGCATTATGCGGTTGGATTTGCTGTGGTCTCATTGTTTGACACCCTGTTCTGGCTCCCTCCTTCTCATTACTCAGCACATACAGCACCACCTGCAGCATGCAGATGGGCAGAAGGTAAAACTGTTACTATTTACAGATTCCAGACATGCATTTGGAATTGTGCATGATTTTGGTTCACTTTGGAAACACAGAAAATTGTTAAAATCTGATGGCAAACCCATCTTAAATCATGATAAAGTGGCTGATTTACTTGATGCCAAACTGTTGCCGAAGTCAATTGCAGCGTGCAAATTTCAAGCCCCCACATCTAACACTGACCTTGTCTCAACAGGAAGCGCTAGACCTGATGCTGTTATCAAGTCTGCTGCAGTGCTTCCTGTTACCAACCGACACGTGTTTGTTTTACATCTTGTTTCTCTACCACCATCTCTTGCAGCACATCAGTCTTTTGCCTCCACAGAAGAAAAATCTCTGTCGCAGAAATGTGGTGCTCGTTTTCACGATGGTTTGTGGTGGGGTCCCGATGAAAAGCTCTGCTTGCCCAAACATTGTTTCCCGCATTTTGCAAAGTTGACACGAGCGTTGGACCATGTGTCAAAAAGGGGGCATGTTAACCCTGTTAACAAAACATTGGTTTACTAAACGATTCTCAGCGTATGCTCAAAAACACTGTCAAGCATGTATGACACGTGCAAATCATAATGCAGGTAAAACAAAACCAATGACACAGGCAGCACATCCATCACCTTCCGCACACCTTCCATTGAACAGTTCATGATTGATTTTATGGAAATCACACCTAACGAAGGAGAGAAATACGGTTCGGTAATGGTACACATGTGGTCTAAACAGGTTGAAGCCTTTCCCTCTTCGAAGCAAAACAGGGCTTTAGTCGCAAAAGTGCTGCCGAGAGAAATAATTCCTTGTTGGGGAATTCCTGCTAAAATTAGCAGCGATCATTGCATACCTTTTGTTAATGAAGCCATCGCCTAAGTGACTGAGGTTTTGGCACAGACCTCAGACAACATTGTGCATACCATCCAGCCAGTGGTGGTGCTGTAGAGCCTGATAAAGGGGCACTAAAGTGTTGAGAAGAAACTGGATTCTCCTGGACCAAAGCACTTCCGGAGATGTTAATGTACATGAGACAAAGGGCGTAAGTTAATTAGAGCCCATTTGAGATTTTGTTTGGCAGACCTCTTGCCCTGGGCGTCGGACTGTCGCCACATCTTTTGCCCTCACACACCTGTGTGATGAGGATATGTTGCCTTATTGCAAAAACCTCTCCTCTCTACCTTCCCAGATATCTGGGATATTGTTGTTTTATTCCTTGTGTTCCTTGTGTAGAAAATATCATAACCTCTCTTTTCTATCAGTTCTAATTGCGTATGTGACTGTCTTCATGTAAACCCTTGTACGACTGCTGACTGTCACACTCCAGCGACTTCACTTTTCCTTTTGAACCTCTGCAAACCGCAGACTGTTTCACTCCCGCCTGCACTGTTCTATAAGAACACACGCTTGACTTTCTCTGTCTGCAGCAAGAACAGTCTCATCACGATAAATTTCCATGACACAGGAAATCACAGCTCAAAAAAACCCAGAGTTTATCCCGTAAAAGAAGGCTAACTCGATAATATGGAACTGGTTTGTATTTTCCCCAAACGTCCTTCGGTAACTTGGAAAATAATCACGAAACAGAACTGTGATAAAATCGTCATCATGATAACGATTAAAAATCCTGACACATTTCCGTCATATTGCCCATCACTAGATGCCAACCTATTCAGAAGTGACCTGTCGAAGGTGAATTAATAAAGTTAGGAACTAGTGTAAATTTGCTCAGACAGACTGATACAACTGTTGGGGTGTCATCTTATACAGCAATATATTTGTTGTGCTGTCTGTGTTAGAACTTGGCTTACAAAATAAAACAATATATGTATATAGCAATCATTACACACAAACCATTGTTCTTCTCTCGCTATTCCACATTAACAGTACATTTTTGAAGACTTTTTTAAGCATTGTCTCAATTCTTAACACAAGACATTATTCGTATATTATATGAAAGAACTCAATAAATAACGGACAATTTAAGGAAAGAAGGTTATTCTCATTTATTGGCCTCTGGGCCAATAAAACTGATCAGTTGCTCAATTGGGCCACTTGGGAAAAAATGTTGCATTGGACCCTGACACACAGACTGGATAGATTTATTGGCATTAAAAGAACTGGTTCAAATCCTAGTTTTCAGACAGAACACAGTTTAACATGTTAATAATGAGTCCTCCAGTTAGTCATGGAGTTCCACAAGGTTCAGGACTTGGACCACATTTATTAATTTTATATATGCTCATGTTTGGTAATATTACTAGAAAAAAACCTATTAATTTTCACTGCTATGCAGATGACATCCAGCTATATTCATCACTGAAAACAGAAGAAACCGATAAGATAACTTCAGGTGTCACGACCTTGATTGTAAATCAGAAATTTATCAAAATGACGTCACGATCTTGACCAGTGAAATCAAGGCGTAATCTGCGATTTATGTCCGCCCACTGGGTCATGTCCCGCAGGTGAGCCAAGAAGGGAAGAAAACTAAACACATATGACTTGGTGTAGTAGCAACAAGTTCCCTTCAACCTGCAACTGCAGCTAGTTAAGGCACCATGACAACGACCAAAAGAGGAGCTACATCAAATAAGTAAGAATTAAAACTTTAAAATATATAAGTATAACAAGTGATTTTTAATTTCCACAAATCAAAACTATAGTCTGACAATGTCATAACCAATCTGTGATAATAAAAAACCAAAAATGAATTATAACTCAAGAACAGAAGTAAATCATGACCTTCATGTCCAAACTCAAATCTGATTGAAGAATGACACAACGTGAGTGATGCACCGTCAAAGAGCCCGAACACCGGCAGCTTCCTGGATTACCAGCCCGCCGAGGAGGACGCGGAGGCGGCGTTGGGACAGGAAGCGGAAGCGGGGACGGCACGCGGAGCATCTCTACCGACATCACATGTCGGCTCACGGCCAAAGCGAGCCGTGACGGATTGATGCGTGCTGACATTTACGGACGCGGCTCAGAGACCTGGTTCCAGACAGAGCTGCGGAGCTCACGAGCCGGCACAGGTCCGGGAAGAGCCGTCGCCCGTCGCCCCGGGTCTGACAGTGAGCGGGGAACAAACCAGACGTGGAACAGATAATAAGGGGAAGCGGCTCATTGACTTACCGAGGGAGTTTTCTGTCGTTACCATCGTGGCGGTGTCAGGCTAATGCTAAGCTAGCGGCTGTCAGTGACAGGCAGGAGGCGCCCACGAACCACGAAGCTCCGCTCTGAGAAGCTGAGTGTCACTGCTTCTTCTTACACGTCGGGAGGAGCTTTGAACGGCTTTGTTGGGGGAAATTTGCTCCACAACTAAACCTGCCTTGTTACGCCTTCTTCTTCGTCTAATTTTTCCATCTCCTGGTCCGTCGTCTCTCTTCTTCTGGTGGTTTATTGGCGGATGGTACATAACGTTTTGGCGCATTACCGTCACCGGCTGGTAGGAATGTGGTTCAAACGTCCATTATGTGTATAAACTTTAAAAAAAAACAGAACTTAACAAACTGGTTACTCAAATTGTTAAGTAAAATATTAACACTTGTTTGAACTATTTTGTATAAAATCTGTTCAATCAAAGTTTACTTTGTCCTTTCTATACTGTCCATTTGCATGTTTTTCTTCATCTTTCTCAGGGTGTTATGACATATTCTGCTGTCTCTTCCTGCCCACAGTCGTCACATCTGCGTGTGTTGTTCTTTGCTTATCATTAAAGAGTGAACTGTTCGGACCAGCGTGTCCAAATCTGACTGTATATCGTCGTCTCCTCATTTCTGTTCCTTCCTACACACCTTTCCTCCCACTGTCCTTTGGTCACTGTTCTTTCCGCTTTTTTCTTCTTTCTTCCGTTCTTTCTTATCATTGCTTTTGCTGTTTCCTTCAGTTTTCCCTCCATGGTGCTTTTGAGGTCAGATGTGTAAATCAGTTCTTTTTGTAGCTCCTTTTGAGAACTTACCTGATATTTTGCTTCTTCTGAAGCCGAGATGTGCTGGTACCCATGAAAATATCACCGTCATTAGAATTCGATAAAATGTTTGTTGTTCTTGAGTCAGAATGTCTGGTCTGCTGTCCGAACGGCCGTGATGGAGCCTCTTTAGAGCTGAATTCTAAGCTGAGCAGCAGTATTGCAAACATGCCTCTCAGGTACTCAGTTTTCATCCTCATTCCTACTATGATGGGAAACTTCTAGTTTACCAAATCTGACCAGTGACGACATGTTCAGCAGAATGTTTGGCCGACTTTCTGGGGAAGATCTGGTCTGAGCAGATGTGGCCGATACCTGAAAAAAATGGTTTTAGAGATATTCTGATGCCTACCAGGGACAACTGCACAACTTCACAAATACTAGGCACATGAGAACCTTCACCATCTGTTCAACCGCACAATCACTGGCACCAAGACTGGAACTACCCTTCTACAGATCCCAGGTGAGTAAAGACAAACTGCAAACTCCCCCGCAACTAAACTTGCACAAAAGTCTTAATGCAAGTCATCCAACTTCCCTGTTTCATCGTCCAAAAATGCAGGCCAGCCAATAAATCATCGCAAATTAGCAATCGACAGTTTACTGCCACAGTAAACAAAGGAACCAGCCGAAGGAAAACTCACAGAATTGGGACACGCAAGTCACAAGATCAAATGTGTGGTTTCACCAATCAGTTGATTCTGGATGCATCAAAGAAACAAATGTAATGGAGCAAACCCAAGTTTTAACTGGTTTATGAGTGACTAAGAAAACAGTCAACCCCTTTTTTGTAACCTGGCTCAGAGGAAATGACAAAAATGGGAAAAGATGCAAAAATTCCATAATAAAGTTTGTTCTAACAGTGAATTTAAACGTAGGATGTGGTTGTCAGTGTTGGTGTATGAGTGGAGATGATGGTGTTGTGGAGACAAACTAAATGAAAAAGTAAACCAAATGGATGGTGACCCCGCTGAGCCGTTTCCGTCCGGTGGAGCACCGGGCCCAGGTGATCGGCCGCTGGTGCCTCTGGCACCAGAAGACGATTACACACAATAGTTAACAGAAAACATACGAAGAGCTCATCATCAGGGTCCATCCCTTCCACGAGCACAAAACTCCACCAACGTCCAGCAGCAGACCGTTTCTGAGCAACTCCTCTTCCAACCAGCAGGCAGTTTGACATGTGAGCAGCTTCCTGTCAGAGTTACAGCGTCTCTGCTTCTGCCTCAACTAGAACCTCAGATTTGTCTGAAGCTCAAACTGCTGACCGCACGCACTAAAGTTACCGTTTTACCATGCGTGACGTGAAGAATTACACGGGTTATGACAACAGCACCTGAGGGAATTTCACCCCCAGAAAATTATAAAGAGTAATTTTACAGTCTTAAGGTCATTTAAAAAACAGGGCGAGAGACTGTTTCAAAATAAAAAAAATGTATTGAACCAAAAATATAACTGCCTAGTATTATCTGCAAACGTAAAAATTGTGATACGTCTGACTTTGGACTCTTTGACTTTGGTGAAAGTAGCACCTTGGCCGGAGGATGAGTCAACACCATGCCAGCAGGCGCCGCACATTACGACTGCTGCACACAGAAACAAACATAACAAAATGGACCAAAACAAAGGCAACAAAGCAATGAAATAATGTTTATTCTTATACAAAGCAAAATAAATGCCACATACTCACACAAAGGCAAAATCGAGAGGTCCAACATCATGTTGAACAGTTTTGTCAGAAAGTCCACAGCCTTCTCACCTGGTTTAATAGTTGAACTGGAACTGAAACCAGCAATGGAGGTGAAACAGACCAGGGCCCCAGCAGATGATCTGTTGGAGACTGGAGATGAAAATATCCTTTCCAGACTCTACACCATTTAAAGAAAAATCGTACAACACCTGTTTGGGACGTGAACTCCTGGGGGATCGTTTGGGTCCAGGCTCCACCTCTTTAAGATTTAGGCACATTTAATACAGACTGCAAAGTGCCATAGAAGACAAAATCAGGGGGAATAAAAACCTATCCCCTATCCCGTAAAAATTCTTTAAAAATTCTGGGATCCAGACAATGGGCTGGATTACCACCAACATGTTATTGACCGTTTCTTTGGCCATTTCCCTCCTCTCCAGAAAATTTCATAAAAATCTGTCGCTAACTTTTTGAGTTATCCTCTTGACGGACAAATAAATATAAAAATGCAAAATCATAAGCTCCTCCCTTCGATGTCCGTGACATCTGAAAGAAGAAAGATATAAGACGTGTTTCGTTAACTGTATCGGGTGCCATCCCATCTTCGACCACTCTGTGGACCGCAAAGGCAGAGAGACGACGTCTGTGGTTTGCCTCAGAAGGGTAAGAGAAGAAGCACTCGATGTAAAATGGGGAAGATTTTTATGAACATCGAATGAAGCGCACGTCCAGTTTTTATGTGAATCGACAGATTGCACATCCTCGGGTCATCAGCAGCACACCCGAAGTCAAGGTGAAGACTGTCGCCCAGGAAGCATGGGGTCCCCGCTGAGCCGGAGTGAATGAGCTCAAATCGGCCCTACGTCCTGCGTCCTTCTGAACACTCTAACACAAGCTAATGTTTGGCTCACGCGTCCACGTTAGTGTTTTTATCGTGGGAATTGTGTTGTGGCGGCGATCCCACGTATCCAAGAAAATAACCTCTGAGTGTCTCCCCGTCTTCTTCTCATCCGGTTGCATGTCGTCATGCAGGAGCTGCTTTATTAAGTGATGTCCCAAACTCTTGACCTTTGAGTGGACTTCGCCCCCCCCATCCGTCCCTTTTCCTTCATTGAGTGGGGTCGTTGTGGCAACAGGGTAGTCCGAGCATTCGACTCGCCTCTCTCCCACCGCTCAGTTTTGGGTGGACCCCGGGGTCTCTCTGCCTGTCACTAGGATTACAAAGGTGATGGTACTGATTGTATTGGACATAATTAAGCAATAATATAGAATATGTAAAATATACATTTGTGAACAATATGGATCCAATGACAAGAAAAAGGACAGTTACAAATTGTGTTACTGATATTGAGAGTGATTGTCAGTTCTAACAAACCTGAGTCAGATAAAGAATCAATGAGTCCGGTCCATTAAATAACACAAAGAAAAACATGTCAGAAAGGAAGCTGGTAATCAATGAATCCACTAACTGGCAAAGAAAAGAACAGATTCATCACAGTTCAGGGGTTTGATGACGGTGCAGAAACTACTGGTGAACTTTCTTCGTGTAACCTTAGCCGAGTTTTTCTGTGGGATTCTTTAAACTGGGAACAGTTTTCTGTCTGTGGGGCTCAGAGAGAAATAAAACATACATTAGCTCTACGATGACACACGCTGCGACTGAGGCTCATTGTGCCACATTCATTAGTCCCATATAAACAGTGAGCTACTGGCACTCTTAGGAAACAACTTATCTTCTGCCATAGATCCTCAGTCCCAAACTGCTGAGACACAACTTAAATTCACATGGAGACACTGGTTTGTTCCCGTTGTGGTCAGATAAACAGAGATTCCCATCGCCGTAAGCTTTCGTTGGTGCTTTGACTCTGTTCGGCAGAAGACAAGAAAAGTTTGGAAACTTGAGACTGCTGAAACGCTACGACACACACAAACACACGAGGAGGGAGGGGACAATGAGAGACAGAAGGTCGTCACGGACACAAGGAAGAGCAAAGCCTTCAAAATAAAACAGCAGTGAACACAAGAAGGTGGACACCAGGAAGTCCTTGAACAACAACCAAACGAGCCCGGATGAAACAAGAAACTCATTCAGCAAACAACAAAAAGGGGCGGGCGTGAGAGCAGCGCTGCGTTCGTGTGATGTGGGAATAATCAGAACATGGAAAAACCCACCTGAACGGCTTTTCACGTCAGAAAGAAACCGAGGGCTAATTTCATAACAGCAGTTGCTGACATGGTGGCAAGAGTCAGTGTTTTTTATTAATTCACATATCGAATATCAGGTATTGACGACTCATAACAGCAGTTGCTGACATGGTGGCAAGAGTCAGTGTTTGGTTAATGGCTAGAAACGTTTTTTATTAATTCACATATCGAATATCAGGTATTGACGATACGTGATGTGATGTACGAGGTTAATGATGACCTCGATTAGTTAGACGCGTCATTTTTTTTTAACTCTTCTTGTCAAAGCAAAATCTGTTTGGCAAAACAAGCGACCCATGCCAAAAAAAACATAAAAAGATCTGCTGTGATTTGTCCATGATGTTCCCACTTTATCCCCTCGAAGCTCTTCAACAGAACCAAGTCCAACTCGGCCGCTCTCGCCTGAACGCAGCATGAATCCACGTGGAGAGGAACCCTCGCTGACCTCCTCCACTTTAATTTGCTGATGGTCCTCTCTGAGCCCCTTCTGCGGTCAGAGCACCGGCTGATGGACAGCCGAGGCCATAACACCGACACATCCATCAGAAGTCTGCCACCACCCTCCAAACGTTCAACAAGGCGTCCTTCAAAATCCATCCCAAGAAACACTTCAGATATGTTCTGTTGTCTGAAGTTTGGTTCCAAGACACCAGCAGTGTGTATGGAGGAGCCCTGGAAACTCCTTAATTAATAACTAATTCTACAGTCAAGATGAATTAATAAACACGTTTTCAATTTAATTTATTCATCTATGATTTAAATACAAATTAATTAACTATTGTGTTTTTTTAACAAATAACATGTAATCAATATAAAGTTAATATTAAAAAAGGTTTTACAAATGGCTTTTTCAAGACAGTCAGTAAGTAGAGCATCTAAAAGCAAATCAACTGGCCACTGAGCAGGAAAGGCAGCAGGACTATTTCCTCCATGTGATGTAAAGTCATATGAAGGCGTCTGACTCTGCACAGCAACATCTGTTAACAGTTTAAACTGAGATTCAGCGGCGTCCAACCTGTGAATGATTGACGATGTTGGATTATTTTCATGGTTCTACTCATTTCAGCCACACGGCTAAGTGTCACCTAAAGGGTAAATGAAGAGGCTTAAAGGAGAAGGGAAGCTCTGCTAGCAATGCTAACTGACTTCGTGATCACAGCGTTGGCCTGATGGTGTGTCATTAGCTTGCTAGCATCAGCTGTTTTGAAATATTGTTCATCCAATCACAAATAATTTCCAACCTGGATTTTTTTTGAGGAAAATACAAATAAAAATGTCCATCACAACCAGCAGTCAGGACTTCATTAAAGGTGGGGATGTGTTAGCTGAATTGTTAGCATCAAGCGGCTTTGAGGGAAGTTAGCCTTCATCACTTTTGGTTGCTGCTCTCATGTTGATTAACATCGAAACTCTGGCTCGGGCTCTCGTCCTCTCCATAAAGTTGTTTTTCTCTCTCTGAGGATTTGATCTCCTGACGCCGCCGATGTTGCTCCGACAGGCCTCATCGTTATTCTCTGCATCGTCCTGCCGGCGGAGCGTTACCGGGGCAACGGTGACTTTGCCGACGAGACCCCTTGGGGAAGCACCGATGAGGACGAGTTTGGGAGAGAGACAAAAAGCTGCTCCGGATCAGCGTGTCTCACTCAGTCTGTAATCCGATTTCTATAATCATCATCCTCATCGTCACGCTGCCTGGCATGTGACATTATAGCAAGGCTGGCAGGGCGAAAGTCGGCCTCCCTCCCTTCTGCCACTGGCTCCGGGCTCAGGTTCGGCACCGGTGGCTTGTGCGATGGCCTTTTCAGTTCACATCTCATCCAGACGCAAAAGGCTCAGGAGGTTAAAACCTGAAGCCGTCCGCATCCGTTTCCGACCAGCCGAGCCGAGGACTTAGCCGAAGCTCCAAAGTTAAACTTACAACCTGAAAAATAGGTTCAGTCACATAAGATTTTGGTTTGGTTAAAAACAACAAAAATCTGTGCACAAAACATTGTTATGTGTAACCTTAGTTTGTATTCCAGTTCTTTTTGCGTCACGGCTGCTGGCTGTGGTGACCAAGAGGACACTGGAGAAGGCCGATGAAAAGGTACCATTCGCTACAGTTACCCGTTTTGTGCCTATTTAAAATGATTCTATCTACTGAATTAATGCTTCGGGGAAAGCAAAAGTGTGTAGGACCGTGAAAAGACTCTGTGTATATATGGATATCTCTATATATGATTCCTTGTCCTTATTTGTTAAGGTATTGCATAATTCCCAATTTTCTGACATCAGAATATATCCCATCTCATCAGGAGACACACGCCTCGGAACCGATGGGTTTTATGTTTTCGAACTAGTGTTTTTGCAAATAATTTCTAATCTATCAATCAGTCAAATCAGATTTTATATGTTTGACCCAAATCACAGATTACAGTCTGTCTCAGAGGGCTTTTACAAACTGTACAGATGTGACACCTTCTGCCCCCAGGGCCTCCAACCGGGTGAGGATAAAGTTCCCCTGAAAAGGGAACGATAAGAAACCTCAGGCGGAACCACAGAGGAGGATCGTTCTTCCTGCGACGGACAGACGTGACACAGATGTCACATGTCCACAACACAACAACATGATAATGAGAAAGTATGAACAGTTTTGCTGATACCTGCTAAAATATATGAAGTCCATGAGGCCCAGAACATGTGAAATCTATAAATCCAGAGGTAAGTAAGGTGTAGCAATCCAGAAGCAGGTATAATCTATGTTCCAAAGGTAATGTAATCCTGAGCCTGGACTAGGATCCAGGTCACACGATCTCCCATCCTCCATAAAGAAACGGTGCCAGATGATCCTGATCTCCAATCCTGAGTCACATAATCAGCTCTCCACCAGCCAGATGAACCACGTTCGCATTTCACAGGAACCTGCAGGAGACAGCACAGGGACTCCGGGGAAGGTGTGAAGTTAGTAACGAGATCGACAGAGAGATAGAGGAGCTCAATGCATCATGGGAATCGCCTTGGCAGTCTAAGCCTACATCAGCGTATCAACGTGCAGGCCTGTGCCAGAACTAACTATAGGAAGGTTTTAAGCTACACTTGAACATAAAGAGGGTTTCTGCTTCTCAGAGCTTAACTGGAAGCTGGTTCCAGGGAGAAGGGGCCTAATAGCTGAAGGCTCTGCTTCCCAGACTAGTTGGGATGTCCCAGGAACTACAAGTAAGCCTGCGTTTTGGGAGCGCAGATTTTACTAATATTAGGAAGGTGCAAAGAGGCAGATCTTGGAATTTGCTTGATGTGGGAGTCAAAGCACAGATCCTGAACATCGAATATAACTCCCAGGTCTCTTGTAGTGGTGCCAGTCAGGTAACCTGTGGTTCAATCTGATAAAGACCAATATCCATCATCTTTATTTTCTTTGGAATGATTAAAAATAGTATCGAAGTAAAAGGGTAAATCAATCCAAAGATCACCGAGCATTTTGTCGACAAAGGAGCGGTTGTTTCTCGTACGTTTTTGCCTCCACTTAAAAAACGCGGCACGACTGATCAAGAGAGCAAATGAGCCAGAGGCCACGCCCCCGGGCTCAGTTCACCTATCATTATTTATTTTTAGATGTTGACAGATTCTTGGGTTATTTGGTCTCCTCTGAGTCTGCGTTCCCTCCGTCTCTGATTTTAAAGCTGATCACATCCACAGTGATCAATATCCCCACATCATCCTGGCAAAGTGATGGTACCGATCACTTCCCGATCCCATTAATCTTTGACCTGTGAGCGTCCGGGTCGCTGGTAAAACCCGGGGAGGACCGGATCCATGCAGAGGTCAGAGGTCATGTGTGCAACTGAAGAAGGTCCACAGAGAGGAGCGCGGGGGAGTATTGATCGATCAGCGGACGGAGGAGGGAGTGTGCAGCTCGAGGAACGATGAGAATACCGGACAAACGCACGAACTGAGACTATCATGGAGAAAACGATGGAAACACCATGGGGAACAACACTGGGAACACTGGACGAAATGTGGAGTAAAAACAGGATTGAAGGACAAACCCAGACATAAAACAGCAGACGCTATTAAACAAAACACAAACTAATGTCAGACAAATCCAGCAGTGATTAAACCTGCGGCTATGGACCACTAAACAGAATGTTGGCGCTAAAATCAGTGTGACAGCACCAGAGGGACCAACTGGGAGACAAAACGCCAGAAAACGATACGCAAAACCAGGAAAAAACACAGGAAAACTGTGAAAACTGTCAACATCAGACAGCTTTACAGTTAAAAACGAGAGAGATGACAAGAAAAGTATGAATGGATCCAGGGACCATGAGTGAGCTTCTTCGGTCTTCTTCCGCTGGTCGTAAAAACGAGACCAGCGATGAGGCCACAGGAAGCCGCATCACAGCCACAATCAGAGGTCGGAAAACAAAGAAGGAGGACGAGAGACACCAGCTCACCAGACGCCTTCTGCTGCAGCTCAGATCACACACACACACGACGGAGCGAAAGGACAACAAATGAATAATGCGATTCACACAGGTGCATCAGGGCGGAAAACAATGACAACAACAAGAGGAGCAAACAATAAAGGCCGACATCAGCAGTGGAGCTTCCAACAGACGGAAATGAAACGTTACTTTTGGCAGCTGTGCGGTCAGGACCAGCAACAGCTCGCAGGGAAGAGAGGAGGTCCAGTTTGTGGGTAGAAAGTGACGGATTAGACTGAGCAGCAGGAGTGTGTCTGAGAAGCATTGCATGCACGTATCCAGAGCCAGGATGTCATTTGTGACCTCCAGTCGAGAGGAAACACACAACCTTTCCCTCTCTGACCTGAAAAAGCATCGCCGAGCTCGCCGTCTGACCTTGAGGGGGCAGAACCTTCCATGGAGACGGCGCCTGGAGAAAAGCCTGCGGAGAGCCTTCAGCGCCGGTGTTAATTGGATCGTGGTCTTCCTCCTGCCGCCCCGCTGCTCCTCTGTGTTCGCTCCGCTGGAGGTGTCACGATCAGCGTCGTAATAAGGCGAAGGCCACAGGCGCCTTCAGCGAGTCATTATTCACAGTAATGACTCCTCACCAAGGCGAGAACACACACACACACACACACCGTGTATTCCCGCCTCCAAACGCCTGCCTAGGATGGCTACGTATGGCCGGGTCTCGCCCTCGCCTTCCTGTGAAAAAATGACTTTACCTCCGTACGGTCTGGGCAGCCAGGAACCAATTTATTTGGTTTGTGGCCGATGTGTCCTGACGGCGATTCGATCGATATACAAATAAATTCCTAATCAAATAAACACTTGACACACACGGAAGACGGTTCCTCCTCCAAATGTAACTTACATCACACAACAAACACGCCCACATACATTTCTTCTTCTCTGTTTTATCGTAACTGCCACCTTCTGAAACACACACACGCAGGACGACAGCAGAGCTAAAATAAGCCCTCTTTCTTCACGTCGGACATCCGTAGATTTGACTGAAACGTATCCGACTTTAAACCTAAAGCGTGTTTAAAACATCCGACTCATCGATGTTGATATTATTTTAGGGTTACATGAACACTATTACACAATAACTTGAACACACTCAGAAGATTAGATTCTGTGTGCACAAACTGCACCTTTAAGGAGGACATTTTCTGTAACTTATTATTCGTTGTCAGATAACTCTGGGAGGCAGCGATGGAGTCATCATCATCATCTTTCGACGTTGACAATAACATTTAATCCCCCCTGAGTTTTCCTGACAATTCTTCTGAACTCAGCCGACGCGTCTCCTCCTTTCTTCATCTGGTCATCTGAACTCCGTGTGACATAAGTTGACTGACTCCAAACGGCCGCATGAATAAAACGTGCATTAACTGCAGCTGCGGCTGAACCGACACTGATGAAAGATTCATTCTGACATCAGCTGCTGACGACGCATCACCAACGATTCATGAGAGCAGGAAGAGAAGACGGAGCGACGCTCAGCTGCTCCATCCATGAAAGACAAACACATCTCACGTACGGAGGGATGACGCTGACGATGATGCTTGGAGAAAAGATTCGTAGCGTTGCGCCACCTCGCGGTGCTGAAGAATCCAAGATCGAGCTCAAGATTTCCCGAATCCAATATCAAACCCGAATCACTTCTTTCTTTGGCCTCCAAACATTTGATCCAAATCTGTTCAGACCTTTATTTAATTATCCTGTTAATAAGCAAAGTAACGCGGGTAAAAACGTGTGAATATAACAAGCAAACAAAAGAAAATGACATGAAAGGAACACAACCGTATTTCCTCATCTGTTCCAATGGCGGTGCCATCTCGAACCGATCACAAGCCCCTCCCACCTCCTCTGATCGTACACAAAGATGGCGGACAGGAAAAAATCCCCGAAAGTGAAGCTGAACGGGAACTGCGGGCGGAACCTCATTGCGGGAGGGTCAAACTCGACGAGCTCGAACTCGTAGATTTCCGTTCGTCATCGGGATCTGAACATGGCGACTGGTTCTTTACGAAACTCTGCGTCCTCGCTATTCAGCAGAAGGTCGTTTAGCCCTCAGCTGACTGCTCGCTGTTCATATCACAAAAAGGTGGTCGACCACTACGAAAACCCGAGAAATGTGGGCTCTCTGGACAAAAACTCCAAGAATGTGGGGACCGGGTTGGTGGTGATGAAACTTATGAAACTTCATATCCAAGTGGACCAAAACGGAAAGATTGTCGATGCCCGATTTAAGACCTTTGGCTGCGAATCAGCCATCGCCTCCGGTTGTTTAGCGACAGAGTGGGGGAAGGGGAAGTCGACTGACGAAGCCCCGAAGATCAGGAACACTGACGTTGCCAAAGAACTCTGCCTTCCTCCAGTCAAGCTTCATGGCTCGATGCTCGCTGAAGATGCCATAAAAGCTGCGCTGTCAGACCACAGACTCCAACAACAGGACAAGAAGGAGGAACGTGCACAGGCCTCCAACTAATCATTGGGTTAAATACAAGTGCTCTCGCGAAAACCGGTTACCATAATAGTACACCCATTCTTTATCATCTTTGTAGGAGTTAAATATCTTTTAAAAATCTCAAATTATAGGGCAATGGGACCACTCTCGTCGGTTCAAGCCAAGACTCCCATTTTCTTCAAGTGCCAGGTGTTAAAGTTTGTTTTTCATCAGATTCTCAGAAATAGTTTCATAATTCATGGAGACTTTGGAGTTGGAAACTTCTGGGGAATATGATCCCTAAATTTTAATCAGAGGAGTTTGGCAGTGTTGATAGTTTGCAGTGCAGAGAACCCAAACACCTTACATCATAAATGAGAAACAGCAGTTCAAGATGTGACATTGTTTTGTATATTTTTTGGCTTTATTTGTTTGATTGCATAAAATCTTCCTTCTTGGAGGAATCTGTATAAAAGCGCAGTCAGGTCAGTAGCCAACATGCACATACTAAAAACCCGAAACGTAATATTCAATAAGACTGTGTGCTTTGTGTGAATTAAATGACTCAAAAACAAACTCGATGAGCCTCGGAGCCTCCTGCTGCTCTCACAGCACCTGGGTTACCGTCGGTACCTGCAGCTCACAGTAATAACAAACCGGCTGCAGCAGCTCTCACTGAATACACATTAACTTACACACCTGTCGCCACGGTGACGCAGTGATGAGGTCACCGCTGTCAGAGCAACTGAGCAGCGAACATCAGAAGCGTTTTGCTGGCCTGATATTTGTGCACGCCGTGGATGAAAACGCTCGTTATTCCGATTGTCTGAGAAAATCTAAAATCTAAAAGTGAAACCTGGCGACTGTTTTCACGTTGATGATCAGACTGAACCTGCTGGGCAACATCATCGCGTGAAGATCACACCACAACGTTTTCACCGGGGAGGGACGTCCCTCCTGAGGCATCGAAGGTCACAAACCTGCCGCCATCTGCGTGGTGATCTTCAGCTCCTCCTCCTCCTCTCGGCTCTGCAGTCCTCCTCTGCTCCGTTTCAGCGTTTATGAAGCCGAACTGAGGCTGCAGGAGAAAACACTGATTTGTCTGTCATTGCCAGAGATCACGTGACCGACGTTCAGCGTTCTAATGTGGTTGAAATGATGTCAGCTGATGTTTCACCATTGAACAGGAATGTTTCATGTGTGATCATCACAAAAAGTCCTCAGTTTCTGAAACTATCACACTTGTTTTTATCAGCGTTTTATCATGTTTTGCTAATAAAACTACTTCACAATAAAATCTACAAATATTAATTAATTTTAATGAAGTCATCTCTATCTATAAAGTCTGTTTGTTTTGTAAGGACGTTGAAAACAATGTCACAATATCGACCTTCAACTGTAAATAAACGTTGAAATGCCAAAAGAGAGCATTTTGATTTTTTAATTTAAATCAATTTGATGTATTGATTTTAATCGTAATGTAATGTTTGCATAGTTTCGCTGTCAGAATCGAGTTGTGTGTGTCAGGCCTGACCTATGTGTGAGCGTCGCTCAGTCACACCTTCACCCGGGGGGGCTGCTGGGAGTCGTCAGGTTACATGACTGAGGAGGACATGACAGAGAGCGTGAGTTAGAGATAGTGTGGAGTCAGCGGGTCAGCACGGCTACAGAACCACGACTGAAGAACGCCAACATTCACAGGATTCGACCGAGCCCGAAATCAACAATCAAAAAAGGATCAAATCATTTTCCAACCAGAGAGCCCGGACGAACGAGCAGCCAAGGACACAATAAAGGGCCACAAAGCTTCCTGTCAGGTGACACAGGACGCTCACAGCAGCGGCTCAAATCTTAGGCCTCAACACGAACAGGAGCGACAGCGCCCCCAGCAGGACACGGTGAGAACGACGTAGATCTGATCTAAATCGTGATTCTGGATCCAGATTTTGCGTTTTATTTTGTAGGTCAGAGGAATGAGGGAGGGATCCGGATCTGAAGCCGATCGATAACTGACAAAGTGCTGCATGTTTTCCAGCGAGTTCTGTCACATGTTTCAGAGCCGCTGTATTCATTTTTTCTAGGCTGGTTTCGGATGTGTGAACGGAGGAGGACGGAAACACCCGTGACTGGCCTCCTCCTCCTCCTCTTCCTCATCGCTGTCGCAGTATGCTCGCTGATGGGGCGAATCTTTATCAATAAGCCAATAATTGATCGTGGAGAGTTTGGTGTGGACCTGCTCTGCGTGTTTTGGTCACGAGGTAATGAAACCGACTGACAGGCTGAGCAGCAACGTTAGTCAGCTCAGTCTGCTGCCATCTCATCCAATCCGTCAGAGGAGGAAACAGCTCCTCCTTGTGGCTGATAAATGCTTGGAAACGTGAGTTCTTTTCGTTCGTTCGTGGGCTGTTTGTTTGTTTTTCCCTCAGTGGTCATTTTCATTTATTGAGACACCACGTCAG
>KV751377.1:5131370-5149083 GCA_001698575.1 Mola mola | reverse complement strand
GGCATCATGGCCGCAGCCATCTTGGATTTGTTGGAGCTTGACGTGACCGTATTTGGACGAGGGGGCGGAGCTGTGGAGGGTTCGTGATGATTGGATCAGGCTGAGAACAGCTTTAAAAGCCTTAAAACGTCGTTTACAAAATGATCTCTTGAGATGTCAGAAATGTCATTCAAGAAGTTTATATTGAGGTAATAAATCATAACTAATTCTAAGGATACATACAAATAAATCATTATGAATGAAATAAACACTGAAATAAATATTAAAAATGGGGAAATTAAATAATATCTAGAACAAGGTTAAAAATAGCTTGCAGAAATGTGTAGAAATCAGCTGTGCAAACTTGCTTGCGGCCCGAGTCTGTTAAATCGCAACACGAGGAGTTAAAACTGCTGCTGTCGTCTGATATCTGGTTCGGTTTGGAACCAGAAGTGATTCAAACTGACGTGTCCGTCCTCCTGGTTCTGAGTCTAAAATCACACTTCCTCAGCTGTGTCCCTCCTCTCCCTCCTCAGTTGGAATCGTCTGGACCCGACAGTGGTGTGACATGACGCCGTGTCTGGATCACGAAGTTTGTGAGCTCCTGGTCGATCAGTCGGGCTGGACCTGCAGGCAACCGGGAGGCCGGGTCAAGACCACCACGGTGAGAGCACGACGCGGCAGGAAGTTGATGGGCATGTGACAGGAAATACACAGTAAAGCAAGTATTGAGTAATGTCTTCCAAACACTTCCAAACCTACTTATATTAACGATGAGTGAAGCTTGAAATGAAATGAAAAGGAAACACGAAACGTTCCGACATTGTGAGTCGGTGACATTTACTTACACAAAATGCAATAACATTAAAATCATCTTATTTCAGATCTGAAAATCCTGCGACAGTAAATCTGCTGTTGAATTTGAGCAGTTAAATCAACAATTTGTCTCTACGTTCATGAAAATGTGACGTTTGAGGATTTTGGCTCACACAGTTGCAGTGAAATGTTTTGAGATGTGTCTGTTTTTCAGCTGTGTGTGTGATTGTCAATCATTCAGATTACTGGAGCCAGTCAGGCCGTCTGTGACGTGGCAACAACGAGCATTCTGATTGGTCGGAAGAGATCGACTTTGGGCTGAAAAAACCAAAGAAACTATGTTGCATGAAGAAGAAGCCGAAGCTTTGCAATATCAATCTGCTGATCGTGGCTCGTTTGTTTTGTTGAAATAAATAGCAACACGGCTCGTTGTTCCTCATCACCAGCTGCTACACACACACACACACACTCACCTGATAAGTGGTTTGTCAGTTCAGCTTCACTCAACCTGTGACGTGAGACTGGGATCGTGTCTGTGGAGGAGACGGAGATGTTAGAAAGTCCCTGTGATCCGTCCACTGACCTAAACAAAGATGGCCGCCACATCTCCACTTCCTGCCTGTGCAAAGCTGAGGCCAAAATATCCTGACAGGAGCGTTGCCATCTTGTGCTGGTGTCAACATCTGTCGACTGTGGACCTTCAATAAGAGACACCAACAGGAATCACCTGACAAATACGTATGATCAGATCTGAGATATGAATCCGTCGCCCTGAGTGATGCAGCAGCGACGAGCTGCTTCAATAAAGTCCTGAAACTAATCACAAATACTTACGGTCACGACTCTTTCCTACTGACTGGAAAACTCTGGTCATGTATAACTGTACGTTAAATTTGAAAAAGAGACGTAAAATAAAATCCGCAAGCCAAGTTGACGATTGTCGATCACTGTTCTGATTGGATGTGACACATTCTCACCTGTCCTTCAGGTCTCCTGACAGCGGATCATTTCCTGCTTCCTGCTGCTGGGGTGGCGGATTACAAGGCGCCTTGGCGTGGACCAACGCCGTGACATGTGCAGAGGGGCGGAGACTGTCAGAAGCCCTCCCACGGACACCTCCATGGTAAACGTGAACTCGGGTGCAGCTGTGGACGTGAACAAACAATGTGACATTTTTACCACAAGAGGAACAAACTCTGAGCACTTTTAGCAGATGTAGAAACCTGTCGGTCACCACGGTAACCAGCTGAATGTACTTCTGTATGAAACTGTAAATTAAATCATCCTGTCGCACAGTTACACACGTAGTTTCACTAAATTAAGCTCAGACAATAAAAACGATTAGAAAACATTTGAGTGGACATTTTTATTCTAAATATGAAATTTAGTTTTTTATCTGTTGGAGTCATTTTAATGTCTGTAAATTAATTTATCAAAATATAAACAATATTTTGGTTCAGTTTGATGATGGTGATGATTGCCAAAACAGCTGATCGCCCCCTAGTGGCTGGTTGCAGAACAGCTCAGAAATGAAGCCGCAGTATCCTGATATGAGCGGCTGTGCTGGTGACATCATGAGCATTCATCTGCCCAATCACGATTGGAGCTCAGCTGTCAGTCATGATGTTTCACCTCCTTTTTACATCATCAATAACCGATTAAACCCAAGCTGATGTGAAAACCAACCTAAAAGGGCATAAACCATCTTTGGGAGAAACAATGGAAAAAACACAAAAAATTGACTTTTAAATTTTTAGTTTGGTCCATCTGCTAACATGGAGGGGGAGGGGCTTATTGCCTACTCTGCCGACAGCCACCAGGGGGCAGGAGCTCTCCTGTCAGCCATCTTTATTTACAGTCTGATGTAACTCTGTGGCCAAATGAATGACAGAAGCACAGAAATCTGACTAAAAACAGCAAACATAATTACACAACATCTGAGAGAATAAACAAACAGCCCCTCTTCTGAAGGGCTTCCAGTCGGAACAAAGAGGAACGTTTGATGAAGATGATGGTGATGATGATGATGATGATGATGATTATTTCAACCGTCAACGGATTTTTAATAATAATTAAACTCCCATCAGCCTCATTGATCACCTGACCTCTGTCTTTGTGTGTTCAGTCAGGAAACACGAGTCGAGCGGTCGAACTGAAGGCCGTTTGCTGTAACTTTAGGAACATTTGCGGTGGCTCCACCAGGACGTTTTCGAAGCGTCTCTTCTCGGGATGTGGTGACTTCCTGGGTTCTTCACGTGGACGTGAACCTGCTCTCAGGTTTGTTGGGACCGACGCCGCTGCACCTTCCAAAGGAAACATCGTCGCTGTCCAACACCAACGCGGATGGAAGCCTGCAGGGATCGACGTTAAAATACAGCAGCATCATTACAATTTTCAACATGTGTGGGATATTTAAGTTAAATATTCAAACGAAGATGCAATAAACCAATTCAAATTTGCACTTTGCCGTCTTATATGGACATTTTAGGACCATATTAAAAATGAAAATGGAATTTGACAGGTTTAGATTAAAATAGTGTTTGATGTTTCACTTTCAGCCTCAGTTTAATTTTTTGTCATTCAAACATCAAAAACGTCACCAGGTAAAGACATTTTAGTGAATGAATTCATAAATATCAGTGGACAATATCTAGGTACAATAAATGAAAACTCTATTTCAATTGCATATCACTGCACTTTTTTTAAAGTTAGAATAAGAATTAAAATGCAGTTTTGATTTCAAATTCAATTTGGTTTAAATCTGCTCCAACGTGGACTCAAACACACCGAGCTGACCATCCGTCGAGGTCCCGGCCGGTCCCGCGAGGAAAAGCTTTCTGGTTGAACCCACACGAGCTGGAAACTGTGTCCACACACTGGACTGATCTCTGTTCAGCGGTTGGCTGTTTAGGAGAAGATGTTTGGACTGGTCGATGCTGAGAAGGTCGATATGCTGCGTTCACAGATCGGTGAAGCGTCATTTGTCAGACTGGAAGAAGAAACGCAGATTTGTTCGATGTAGAAATGAGTTAAAATTGTTGTTTTTAGGAGGAATTACAGACGACCTTGTTTAGTGGTATGAAAACTGATGTTGATTTTGTAAATACGGATGATGAATGGATGAAAGTCGGTTGTTCACAGGTGAAACCTTTAGACTCGCTGGTTACCCAGAGACAGACGCGGGGTTTCTTTTTCAAGATAAATTTGAGTTAAAATGTTTTTCTGTTTGTTTTTTGGTTGTTTTTCTTTGCTCGCTGGTTCATTTATTCTTCTTTTATTGCTGTAAGAATGAATCATTTCTGTGATTAATGTAATTCAATTTGCTGTACGGGGCGGCACAGTGGCGCAGTGGTTAGCACTGTCGCCTCACAGCAAGAAGGTTCTGGGTTCGATTCCTGGTCAGGGCGTTTCTGTGTGGAGTTCGCATGTTCTCCCTGTGTCTGCGTGGGTTCTCCGGCTTCCTCCCACAGTCCAAAAACATGTAAACTGGGGGTTAGTAGGTTAATTGGTCACTCTAAATTGCCCGTAGGTGTGAATGTGAGTGTGGATGGTTGTTTGTCTCTATATGTCAGCCCTGCCATGAACTGGTGACCCCACCTTCGCCCCAAGATGCTGAGATAGGCTCCAGCCCCCCCGCGACCCCTAACGAGATAAGCGGTAGAAGATGGATGGATGGATTTTGCTGTAGGATTGTTCCTTTGAAACGTGTGACGGACCAGAACTGAATTCTGCATCAGCCAGCCAGAGTTTGTTTAAAATGATGAAAATGACGACATGAACATTTTCATGGAAAGAACAAAAATACCTTTATTTTGTAAGAATTTTTGTAAATATTATTACTGTTTACTGTTTACTATTTTTAATTCTTCAAAATTATTTTTCTATAATTTTTTCCATTTCACTGGTGACAAAGTATGACAAGAAAAAAAAGGTAATAAACAAATATAGACTTTGAGACAACAACCACACTCAGAGTTTGTATGTGAAGGTGCTGGTTGAAAATGCATCAGAAGAATAAAGAAAATATGTATTTTACTGCCAGTAGAATTTAATTGAATATTATAATAACACCACTGAGTAATAAAATGGTAAAGATGTTAACAGGAATGTTTCTTCTCATTTAATCCTGTTGTTTCTGCAGTTTGACAGGTTAAAAACTTTATCGTTTCAGGGACTGATGTCATCGATCGTCCCCCCGCGGCTCAGAGGGCGTTTTCTGCAGCATCGCGGTGACAGCGAGCACATGGCGGGCTCCCACAATGCATCAGCTGTCCTCATACCTGACTTCACAGGGCAGCAGCGGGGACACAGAGTGAAACCAGCTGAGCTCCAAAGCCAGAATGTGCAGAACGGCTGAACATGGCTGCTAACGTTAGCACGCCAGGCTAACTGGCTCGCAGGGACTCTTATTTGTTGTTATTTGTTTCATTGTGGTTCAGCGTAATTACAGTTCGTTAGGTCCGTTGTTGCTTTCCAGTTTTTCCTAAAGAGGAAACGACTGACACGCTGTGACTTAAACCAAGACGAGGCGCTGATTCCGACTCGTCTGTCGCCGACGGGTTCACTGTTGTTACGAGGCCGCGGCCGAAGAAGCCAAAGAAGAAAACATCAACTTAAGAACTCGACTCTCAGTTAAAATGTGAGTCTTTGATTGGCCCGCTTGGTTTGTGTTCGGCCGTCATGGTAATAAGGCAGGAAGAAGGAAGTCTGGAGCTACTGGAGGTCTGGTAGAGCGACGTTTAGAAAATATCACGACAGCGTAGGTCACACGCAGAACCGTGGATTCAGACTGTCCTCAGACCAGCCTTCATTATTTACACAGGAGTTACTGATCACGGAGCGAAACAGGGCGGACACGTCTGCAGCTGGCCCCGCCTCAGCTCCGCCCTAACGCTGCTCTGTGTGTGCACGTGGAGTCAGTGTGGGCGGGTTTAGGGGGCAGTTAAATACCCCAGCGGGGCTCCGTTTCCTGCTGTAGATGAGTCATCGACAAAAACAACCAAACTGGACCCGGACACAGCCTGCAAGACCGACAGAGGCCAGTTTGATGACACGATGATTGACAGCAGCTCAGCTGAGGACCACGACTGAAGAGCAGGAATATTTTCCCTTCTTACTCTGCAAACTGAGGATGAACTTCAGCCAAACAACAAGACTTTTATGCTGTTTGAGTCTCGTTTGGATGATTTCACAAAGAGGAAACGAGGCGGTGAAGCTCCTAACAGAGAGAAACTTGACTTCAGAAGGTGAACGGTTGTATTTTTCTGCTCAGTGATGAAAACAGCTGTTTAGTCTAAATGCTAACAGAGCTGTGAAACTCATATTTATCGTCCAGCTGAAACTACAGAGATTGTCGGACTAGCACCTCTAGCGGTACAAAGTGGTACTACAGGGCTGAGGCTAGCTAGTTAGCGTGCTAACTGGAGTAGATTTTGCTGCAACACAACACACAGACATCTCTGCAATATTCAAAAGGTCAACACTGATGTTTCTTCTGATGTTAGCGATTTTTTTTTTGTGTTTTAATCTAGCGTTTCGTCTTTACAAATGTCAACTCTCACTAAATGATAATTCTGTGTTTTGATCCAAAACAAACGGTCCTGAATGGCGTTTCTGAAGTGGACAATTGAAAGTAACACTTGGCCTCCATTTGCGTCTTTTGTGAGTAAACAGCATTCGTAACTTTCTGTGTATGAGGGGAAAAAGCTAAAAAGCTAAAAGAGGTTTGGCGACGAGTAGATAAAGTTTCGTCAGAGTTTCCCTGTGCAGTCAGTTTGTCCCGCAGTTTCGGCAACGCGCCATGAACCGCGGCCCAAAAAGGAAGAAAAGTGACGTTTGTTGGGGAAGCCAGACTCCTCGTCGCTTTTATCGAGTCACCTAATTATTCCTCTGGAGGTCCAATTAGCGCGGCGATGGCTGCGCATGAAGCAAACTGCTGGTCAAGCGAAAAGCCAACAGATACGCTGGCTAGAAACGATGCTAAAAATACACTCCTCATGCAAATTGAAGTGGTTGTTTCAATCAGAAGTAAACTTGGATGCGACAGTTCTTTTAAGGGACAAAATGCTGGAACAACACGCTGAAGACAACACGGCGCCTCTTACTTTAGCAAACGGCTGACTGTCGTTCAGTTGTTTCACACAGATGGCCGAGCAGCAAAGAAAGGCCAGAACTTTTCCGATACGCTTGAATACGCTGACGTAGCGCCCGAGTCAGACTTCCTACTGTGCGCGTGAGCCAAAACAAGTTAATCAAAGAGAAAAATGATACGTAATAATCTGAGTTGAGCAAAGTCAAGAGATGGAGCAGATCATCACATCTGCAGTTCTTCATCTGTGTAAAGTCAGGCTCTCATTCAACAAAAACACATCTTTTAATTCTAATCCAGCGGCGGTGTGCGTCACCAGACCTCAGCTGTCCACTTCCCATGGCTCCTTGGGGCTAGCTTGCTCCGGGCTGCATTAGCCGCTACTAACGTAACGAAAAATGAAAAGAAAACTTACCTTTCTGACGGATCAACTTGCAAGCGACCTCGTACAAGTAGCTCCTCCTCCTCTGTCTTCTCCAGCTGTAGACAAGGGGGCGGTGCTGCTAGTGGAGATGGGGCGGGGCTTAAGCTGCACATTCATAGACCTGCACAACCCAAATGAGGCCGACGCGAAGATTTGTGTGGCCTCCAAAAGATTTAAAGGCCACAAATGAATTTTTTCATTGAGATTTCAGGAAACGTTAAAGAGTTTTTAAGGGTTTAATTGATGATTGAATTGTAGCTCTTGAATCTGACAAGTTTAAGACTGCAAAACATCAAATCTGATGAGAAGATGGTGGCCGTCTCACACTTATAAGGTTAACATGTCTGTTAGTATCCTTCCTCTTAACAAAAAGTGCTAATGAAAAAGAAAAAAGGTAAATCTCCTGCAGGGGGCGCTGTCACGCCTGCTCTGTGCTGACTCCTCCCTCTCTCTCATGCTGTCTGACTGATGAGTGATCAGTTGTTGTTCTGGACGTTGGGGGGTTTCCTGCTCCGCCTGTATGCCTTCACATGGAAGGGTGGCGAGTTTCCAGATTCAGAGCCATCAGACCGAATCACCTCAACATCTGCTGCCCGTTTCAAAGAAAGGCAACTTTATCTGTGACGCACATTTCAACAGCAATTCAGAGCACTTTACAAAACTCAAAAAGCATTTCAAACTGTAAACCAGCATAAAACGTTACAGAATACATAAAGAATCGGTCAGACGTGGGAAGCTGGTTAGAGAAAGATGCTGTGTTGGTTTGAAAGAACTGAGAGTTGTTGCAGATATGCAGTTTGTTCCAGATATGTTGGGAATAAAACAGGCAGCACCTTGTTCACCAGCGCTGAGAGAGGTGGAGTTGGGGTTTGGGTTAGAGAAGGAGAAATAACTCAGACTTTCACCGGAGCCAAAGTGCGGAGAAGCACACTCCATCCTGCGACCGACCCCCCTGGTGTCCCTCCCCCAGGACCGTTGTCCTGTCTGTGACCGATGGTCTAGAAGATGTGGTCGGTAATTAGCCTTTTCGGCACGTCTACGGGAACGACCGCTTCTCCCGCAGTGCACCAGTGTCCAGACCTTATCTTGGGGTTGACCCATGACTGGGTGTGTGTTAACTTTCAATATACTGCAAAGTAAACATATTGAAAGTTCATTCATGCAAACTCCACACAGAAACGTCCTGACCCGGAATCCAACCCAGGACCTTCTAGCTGTGAGGCGACAGCACTAACCACTGCACCACTGTACAGAAAAAATAAATTAATAAGAAATGAAAAATGAGAAAAGACTGATTGTAGAGCAAAGTTTTTGAAAAAAAAAAACCCCAAAAAATATGTGCCTCGTCGCGACGTTTGGACCTGTAATAGCTCTTCTCCAGGCGGAGGCACAAAAAAATTTTTTTAGGGTTGGCTTGAGTCAAAAAAGAGATGTCTCTAAACAGGTCAGCGCTCAAAGTGGAAATACAGGACATATCCTTAAAAGTTTGGACACTTGATGGAGGGGGTGGAAGGTAAATGTGGAAAAGTTCAATGGAGACAGAAATGGAGACTAAAGGACGACGTTTAAAGGTTGTGGAACCTCGTTTTAAGTGGCCGAAGTCGTGTTACTGAACAGTTTTGCCCGGAAAGGAACGTCGGCGCCTCCGGTTAATATTCCCCGGGGACGTCCTTTAAAGATGTGATTAATGACGAGGACGCTGCGTCTGGCGCCTGCGATTAGCCAACGTTCATCAACAGGAAACTAAGCGCTCCCACTAAACACTCTAATGAACGCGGCCATCTCTGGCCGTCGCTCACACCGAGCAGAAGAAAAAACGGGCCACTAACAGGAACAAACCACAGGCAGACATCCGCCCCGAGGGGGAAATATTAATCTGCGCGCAGTCGGATAAACAAAAACACAACCTCATAAACGAGAAGAAGGTCGAGCGTTTCTGCAGGAAGTCTGCCGGCGGCCATGTTGGCGATGTGACAGGAAGAGACCAAATTCCTGAAAGCCGAGGAAAAATTCAGCTCCTGACATCGTCGTTAAAGGTGCCGTCCGTAAAACGTGGCCATAATTTCAGGTGGAAAATTGATATATTTAGCCACATATTTACATTATTGTCAACACGAATAAAGACAGATGTTAAGCTGAAACGTAAAAACGACCAATTAAAACACACGGATTCAGTGAACATTTACGCTTGACGTCTTTTGCCGCAGCGGCACAAAATCAAATTTCTGAAACAAAAAAAGAGACGTTGGAGACAAAGCCGCAACAGTAAAAGTCCAAAGTGTGCGGTGAGGAAGTAATCTGGTAATGAACTCGGAGTCAGATCACCGTTGGCTCGTTAGTCGTCCCTCAGTTGAATATCCTGATGAGCCAGAGTCCATTTTGAAATTTGCTCCTTTCCTCTGTGACTTCCTGTGTTTGGGTGAGGAGTCGGGGGTTTCTCCTGGTGAGGGCGTCGTGCAGTGCGTGACCTCCTGTCAGTCGCGTAGGTGGGACTGAAAAGGGTCACATGACAGAAAGTCACATGGTGTGACCTGCAGAGAAATCAAACACTCTTTTTGGGAAGTGGTGACGGTTTGAAAAGAGAAACTCTTCAGCAGCTGCTGAAACATTCGTACCGCTGTTTTCATCCCTAAACAGAAAAATACAACCGGACAATTTCTGAACTCGTTTCTCTCTTTGACCACCCGAGACGAGATTCGTTGTCTCGTCAGCTGCTACAATCTTTAGGACCCAGAGTGGAGACGAGTCCTCACAGTGAGGCTGGGCTGTCAGCTCGGCGTCCCCACAGTCCTGCGAGACCGGATCACCCTGACACACACCCGCACTGTGGGGACACCGACCCGACGGCCGTGTTGACCTTAATCTGACTCCGCTGTCACCACATGACAACCAACGAGTGTAAAATAAAGAAGGACGACGATTTTTGATACGTCGGCCGTATTCAACAACATTTACACATTTAAAAGCTCGGCTGTCGAAATAACTCCAATAATAGCCTTATGTAGTTCAAGTATTGAAGTGATGAAGATGTGACGAGCCTGAGGAGACAGGATGAGGTGTATCAAGGAGGCAAAGACTCAGTGAAACACAAATATTTCCTGTCAGCATGTTTGGAGACGCATCTGTGTCTCTGGATCATTGAGGTTCGCCTCCACGTGTCAGGCTCCGTGTCAGGCTGATCCGAGCCGTATTTTCATTCCTGTCTGCCTCTTGGTATCGTTTACAGATGGACAGTGAGCCCTCAGCCGCAGCAGGCGAAGATGGGAATCTGCTGCCATGATCCCTGGAAAATGACTCGATTCTCAGATTGTGGAAGTGCGGAGTCCTGGTGGAACTGAGGACCGGTCGGGGTTTAGCTGCGGGACCTGCGGGTTCACCGGCACCTCCTGAGCTGCGCACCAGCTCCTCAGGAGCATCAGCATCACGTTCTGCTCAGCTCTGGTCCTGCCTGTGGGAAGGTGCTGCCCAGAAGGGTTTGGACAAAGAGAAACTGCGTTTGAGTCAACGTCACCTGGAAGTTCCACCGGACCCGCCTGCAGCCGCCGGAGCTCAGCGAGAGAGAGGTGTTAAGATCCACAGAGCTCATCTGAGGTCAGACAAAGGAGACTCGTGACGTGGTTCATTTTAGCGCCTAGTGTCGCCCACCGACTCTGAGCTCCACACGTTTGCAGACTCCACGTGTGGCCTGTGAAACTCCTGGTGGGCACGGGCTCGTGTGGAAGGGTGCTGAATAAGTGTGGCACGTGATGTTCCACACGGAACACGGAACACAGCAAAGACGAGTGGCGAGTTTCATGCTGACTGATGGGCCAGAAGCCAGAACACACTTCCTGCTGCGCCGCTCCGTCAGTCATTAGGCAGATTAAATCGACTCTTAGTGTCGTAAAAAGGTAACAATCAAACTGTTTTTACTCTGTCTGGGTTTTTTTTCCTCTCAGCTGCCAGAAGACGAGAACTTACGACAAAATATTCAGCAAAGACGCACTTTTACACCTTCATGGCCTCCGATGGAGATCAGTTTCACAGGTCAACCAGAAGCTGTGAACACGTCAGCCATTCTGGTTGTGAGTGAGTGCAGTGGTTAGCACTGTCGCCTCACAGCAAGAAGGTCCTGGGTTCGATTCCGGGTCAGGACGTTTCTGTGTGGAGTTTGCATGTTCTCCCTGTGTCTGCGTGGGTTCTCTCCGGGTTCTCCGGCTTCCTCCCACAGTCCAAAAACATGCAAACTGGGGGTTAGTAGGTTAATTGGTCACACTAAATTGCCCGTAGGTGTGAGTGTGAGTGTGGATGGTTGTTTGTCTCTATATGTCAGCCCTGCCATGAACTGACTACTTGTCCAGAGTGACCCCGCCTTCGCCCGATGATGCTGAGATAGGCTCCACCCCCCCGGGACCCCTAACGGGATAAGCGGTAGAAAATGGATGGATGGATGTGTTCATTTGTTTGTTTATTGTTGGGGCAGAGGTTTCACCTTTTCACATCTCCATTACTTTTATTTACAGATATTTAAGGATATTTTTTGGTAGATATTATATTTCTCCTTGCTTTATTTGATTTAGTGTTATTTGTCTTTTTTCCTTCTACCACACATTTTGTTTTTGCTGAGCACTTTAATGTGCCAGTTAAGCCAAACCAAACGCAGCTGAAAGGTTTTCTGAGGCTGCAACATTTGAATAAAAGGTAAACATGAAATGCAGCGTTTCTGATATTGATAAAGGATGTTTTTCTTCCCTCGGCATGATGGGATTTCCTCTCTGGAAGGGATTAAGAAGTTCGAACCTCATCTCGTTCACACCTGAATGAGGCTGAAAAAACAAACTAATTAACAAGCGGATCCTCACCCTCTGGTCGCTGTGTGACCTCTGACCCCTCTGCGCTGCGATGAGGGATGTCATTAAGGAGCCGCTGGAGGTGAGTCTCACGATGTGGGCGGCGGCTCTCCAGTCGGCCGCTTCTGTCGTGTTATCCGGGAGACGTGGGACCACAGAGGAGCTGCAGCAGATTGTTCTCCAGTCTTTTCTCTACACACGATAAATGTGGACACATGTAAACCTAGAGAGCTATTTGAGATATTTTGGACAAAAGGAAAAAAAACTGTGAATAATTTTAAGGTCCAAGATATTTTACAGTGAAATAAAATTAATGTAAAACATCAAAATTACAGTCGAGATATAAACATTTTCAGGACCAGCTGACCGTTAACTGTGTTTGTTCCGCGCTGCGCTAACACGAGGTTCGACTTTGTACGTTGGCGGGAAAACGCTCGTCTTACGTGACGTTACGCAACAGTTAATCGAGAAAATAAATGTTTCTCTCAATGTTTTTAAAGTTTGAGCGCTTATTTAACACTTTCCCACATTAAAAAGTGAAAAAGAACACGAAACACGTTCACTCTTCATTTCTTTAACGAGTCACCTTGTGCCCCGCTCACCGGTGATGGCGCCGGCGAGTTTGGCCGTTGAGAGAGCAGCTAACACCGACGTGACGTTTGAGCGGCTGAAATCAGATCAGACGTGTTGTTGACAGGTCGGAATGCTAAATGTAATTAATACTTCTGTCTTCGTTCATAAACACAAGAGCCCGTAACGAGGAGGCTGATTAATGTGAGCGATATGGAAATAAAACTGACGTGACGTCACTGAGGTCCAGCTCAGACATATTATGGGATGTAAACACAAATGTAAACACAGATTCTTGAGTAATGTCTAAGGTAAAGCAGCATTTCATGTCAGTTGGATTTGAATCAGCGCGTGAAGCGGAAAATCTGATTTTTCTGTGCTTTATAAAACACTTTCCTGAGCCGAGTCACTGAGGTGGATCCAGACCTTCTGCGACACCAAGGCCACGCTTGTCAGCGTGTTCGTTGATTTGAGAGAGGACAAACGACGACGCTAGGTTTCCCCATTTATCGTAAGAGTTGAATAGTCAAAACATGGCAGTACGTACAGGAACTTCCTTGGTCGGCAAATCGCAGTCAGCGGAGGGCTGTCACTCTGCAACCAGCCGCCCGAAAAAGGACGCACAATAATTGTTGCATACAAATATATATTGTTTGTAGTAGAACACTGTGTGTAATTCTATTGGCGCAAAAAGGTGGGGAGGAGCTGTGGTTTAGACTTAGCTCTCCCTTGGTTGGCGCGCAGACCGGTCAGTCTCCTGGCACACGAATCAATCGATGGAGGAGGACGACGCCCTGTGGAAGGAATCCTCCCTGTCTCAACTGGCATAATAAGTCTAGTGTGCAAGCAAACAAGAAAAACATGTTTGTGGCTTATGGCCTTGACTTGTTGCAAAGGGAGTACATTGTGTTCCTTCTGTTATCCTGCAGCTGTGTCTCTCATACGTGTGAACCCTTCGTAGCACGAGGCTCATGCTTGACCCAAAACTCATCCGCCTGCAGGATACTGTCTATTTTGGTATTAAGCACATTAATATATGGATTAGCATAATGCTGTAGCTGTAAGTAAAAATAGAAATAGCCTAACACGCTGCGACGGCTCGTGAACGGATCCGTTTGGCCCCGTTCAATCCTCCGCTCTTTGCTCCTTTAATTAGTCGCTGGCAGCATGTCGCTCGCCGTCTGCTGCCATCTTTTGGGAAATGAATTCATTTTTGCTAAAGTGTCTTAATGATTCCAGTGTCGTCGAGGTTAATCACCTGATCTCTGTCGCCCGCGCAATCTGTCACAGAAGCAGCTGCCAGAAGCTCTGGTGTAACCAGAGGGGGCGCCGTGACCCAAATACTACCGGCGGTTAGAGGGCCGCAGCTCAGGCGCCTTTCGCTCTGTTTCGGCGCTCTGCTGTCACAATGTCAGCCAAGGACTCCTGTTAGAGCCTTTACAGTAAAAGTGCCACCGTACGGGCAGCTTCCTGCTCACACACACCCCAAACCCTTTCCTAAAGATAAGCAGGTGTTCCTCTGCATACAGACCCAAAACCGGGTGATTCCCAGCCTGAGAGGATCATCTGAGGGGAAAAACAATCGTTTCAACCTGTCTGCAGCCTGAGAGGCGACAACCAGGCCAAACGTCTGAGGAGTTTCATCCTATTTAAAGTATAAATCAGGTTTTTATTGCAGCGTTTCCTCACATTTCAGCTTCTTGCTGACACTCGGTGACCTTTTCTGCTCAAACGTCTCGGTTCCGGTTGGATATCCAGACGACACGAACGCACGCCGCCTGACGCCCGGGAGGGCGGGGCAGCCCGAAGGGTGTCGACCTGCATCCGGAGGTGATAGATGCTGGTGTCACAGCGGTTCGTTCCCCCTCCATGTACCCCGACGGGAAGCCCACCCCCCCCCGCTCCAGAATCAGAGTGAAAGGTCACTAATGTGTGATTAATAACATCATTCACCTGATGTGTCTGCAGCCTCCAGACGTCACCAAATGTCCCAATCGGAACTTTACAAAAGTCTCCACCTCGCCTCATCTGTCCTGTCAGTGTCCACATTTACAACACGTCCACAGAATCCAGCCGTTTTTCAGAAGAAATCTGTTTTATCGCCTCAAAACACACAAAAAACCCCGACAGGACAGGAGAAATCCAACGTGAGTGAGGAACTGAGGATAAAGATCATCTCTGACGGTGTAGAAATTCAGTATTCAGAGGTGACAATTTATTAATCTCTTTTAATCTTACTGAAATCAGGCTAAATCTGCTTGGTTCTGGTCCTAAATCACCACGTACGTGCGACCTCTGACCTCTGACCCCGTCAGCTGAGCGATCACGTGACGCAGCCTGTGATGCGGCATTCACTTCCTGTCTCGTCGGTCTGGCTTTGGTTCTGGTTCAGAGGCTTCGTAGGAATATTAAAGGTTCACATTTGCACCTTCGTGAACACTGTGGCATTTAACACACGGTGACAATAAGTCCGGAGGACAAAAAAAACAAACAAACACTTAATGGAAATTTTTAATTGCTTGGAAATGGGATTCAAACCAAATAATAATTAAAAACACACACACACACACACAAATGTGCATCGTCTCATTATTACTTTCTGAAGGAATCGATACCAGAAGACGAGCTTGTGACTAAGATCCGCCCATAAACAGACCCCGCCCACCCACAGGCCCCGCCCCACACGCAGGCAGTTTACTTGCCAACAGAATGTTTTAAAATGTCGTCCTGACACTCCTTTGTTCTGTCAGCGATGATGAAAAAGAAGAAGAAAGGAAGATGAAGCGGCTTCGACGACTGCGTGGGAGCAGGAAATCGTTTTATTGACGGCCGCGCTCGATCCTGGCGATCAGCAGTGACCTCGGTAGACGCTCACAAGGTGGCGCTTATGGATCCTTCCCATCTTTGCTTCCATGAGCTGATGGCGTCTGTGAAGATGAAGGAGGCCACAGGGTGGCTGAGACAGCTGCTGACTCGACCCGTCGCAGCTCCAGCAGGAACCTGGGGCTCAAACTCCTCCTCTTCCTCCTCCTCCGTCATCAGCTTGACTGAACCTGAGCCTGGTTCTGCTCAGGCCCAGTTCACGAGGGGGCGGAACCAATCAGCTGGGACCCGATCACAACATCGTAAACATGCGAAGGAATCCTGACCTGCCGAGGCTCATTTCTGAGGGTTCAGACTCTCACAAAGACCTGAACCAGGCTGAGGGCAACAAAAAAACAACAAACATGATCCAACACAAACAAAACAACAACTTACAAACCAGCAGGTTCCACACGACTTAAAGACAACATGAGTGAGAGGGTTTGTTTACTGCAACCCTGGTTTCTCAAAACAATAAAACAAGACATCGGAGATATACGCAGATATGTGACTCAACAAAACACACAAACAAATATTACACATTTCAACACTATATGACCTTAATGAACTTCCCAGGGAAGATAAAACGATGACAGAACCTTCGTCACAATAAATGAAATCACCTCATCTTGTGCTGCAGATACCAAAGAATTTTTGCACGACGGCGCTGAAGCTGATGACCACAGGGGGGCGCACACTCCCTCAGGTCCCGTCAGTCATCTCATATATTCACGATCGCAGTGAAACTCGGCGGTCTCGCAGGGCTGGACATCGACTCGGGATGTACCAAACATCTCTGAGCGCTCATCACCTCCAATCACAACAGGTGAGGTTCATGTGCACGTTCAGGTCCTGTTGAACGACATTAAAGCCACGTGTGAAGCCACCGTCTGCCAGCTGGTTTGGTTTCCCTCGTTTGGTTAAACTTCATGTCAGTGTTAGTCTAGTTTTAGATGAGGGAATCTTCATCAACTCCTCTCCTGCGACCGAGCCCCTGCCCCGATCTCCTGCTGATGCAGCCATCTTCTGTGTGTCATGGCGGCAAACGGGACGTGAACCGGCCAATGACAGGAACAGCTCGTCTTCGTCAGGGAAAAAGAGTCGTTTCAGAATATTTGTCATCTTAATTTTACGTTATCAACACTGCTTGATATTGTCCCTTTGATAGGGCGGGCGGATAAATGGCCTAAAAATTAAAAAATTGGAAAATGATTGCGCCCACTTCAGGGATGGTGCATTGGGTCATTTGGGAGATATTTTGTATTGGGAGTTGGTACCTATCATGAAATAAACCCCCCACCCCACCCAAAAAACTAAATCAGACATGTTTTTTTTTCCCACTTTTTCCCCCTTTTATCATTACAGGGAATTCCTCCTCTTCCTTGAGCAAAGGCAGGTATCCAGTGTGCTGTTTTCCTACAAAGACAGCAGGTTTGGCTGTCCAACCAGGGCAGCAGCAGTCCTGCTATACCACTTTGGCCATCTGACAGAGTTCCTGGCTGGTTGACTGCAAGCAAACCGTTGAAATCCCCAAGCAGACGATCATATTCAACACACCATCAGACAAGCAGTTAAACAGAGTCGTCGCAGGTATGTTTTTTTCATGGTGGATCTGGATGTAGACAGCAAGAATGCCAGTGTGGCCGGACAGGCACTGGACATGTGCCTCAAGTTGGTGGCTCCTGAGTATGCCCACAAACCCTGGAACCGCTACAGGGAATTCCTCCTCTTCCTTGAGCAAAGGCAGGTATCCAGTGTGCTGTTTTCCTACAAAGACAGCAGGTTTGGGTGTCTCTCCAGGGCAGCAGCAGTCCTGCTATACCACTTTGGCCATCTGACAGAGTTCCTGAGCCAGAACCCTCACATCAACAACCGCCTGGCCTGCCTCGTCAGAGAAGTGATGGAGCTTCCCTACCTCAAGGTGGTCCTCGTGGTGTTTGCCTGCGTGGGTGTGCACTTGGTGGAGCCCTTCTATGCCAGAACCATAGAAAAAGATGCTACCCATACTCAGCTCAGGGAGTTCTACAAGGGACTGCATACAGGCTTGGGCCAGCCAATCAGCGACAACTACACTACATTCACAACACCTGAGTATCCTGTAGTGTCTGACAAGCTGTTCAGTGGTGTAAAGAAGACCTACACAGA
>KV751377.1:5116085-5127591 GCA_001698575.1 Mola mola | reverse complement strand
CATTACACATATAAAGATGACTAATATTATGTTTAAAAGTTTAATTATTCTAGAAAAACTGCCGTCGGCATTTAGGCAATATTTGGATGTTCACCCGCTTTATTTAACCAGGTGTCAACATCTGGAATCCCAGTGAAAGAATAAAAAGAGTGAAGACATCAGGGATCCTTCTGGCCTCCACACGACTGAACGACGGAGACTTTGATTAAACATGTGAGCACATGTGTTGCAGAGGGAAGATGAGCCACCGACACACACTCACAGAGATGCTGCACAATGATCGGAATGTCCCACCAGGAAGTTCACATGGACCGTCTCATATCGGAGAAGCAACTCGGAGGTAACGGGCACATGGACAATCTGTTCACTTCCTGTCTCTCTCCAGTCTGTAATGAAATAAAGTCCAACTTTTTGTTTCTGCTCCACTCACAGAAACCCCAACAGTGTCCAAATACTTCCGGACCGACCTGTTCGGTTGTAAATAAAAGCTCTGACAGGAGCGAAGCTGGAGGGAAAACATCTGTTGTCATGGTTACAGCTAAACGTGTTTCTTGTTTGTTGCCTCCATGAAGAATTTGAGTGGAATAAAATCAACAAACTGACAGAACGTGTTTGTTTTGTCAATTCAACACCTGATCTGATGAAATGTGTTTGTTTATGAGCTGGACGCAGTTAGTGGTTAATTATCTCCAGCATCAAACACAGTGTGTGTGTGCGTGCGTGTGAGGGGAAAACGTTGAACGACGTCAAATTAAAAAAACAAGTCTGAACCACGTAAAACAACTTTAAAGTTACACAAAATCACTTCAGTTTTGTCTTGCTGAGCTTCAGCTTTTGTAAAACACGCAAACATATAGTTTTATTTCTCCTAAACGGCTTTTTATTCATCTAACTTCACTTCTATCTGCCATCTTATCGCTGAAGACGCTTTAACTTATTCACTCCTGTCGACCCTGGAGACAGTGAAACCGACTGCAGCGCCACCTCGTGGCCACTTAGAAACTCGCCCAACTGCTGCGTTCAGGGTCCCGCATATTGTTGGTCTTTGTGACTTCTCACTTTTTGTGTCTTGCTGTGACCAGTCTGTTGTGTCCAATTTTGTTTTCGCATTTAATTTCTATGGATTTCGATCAACCATCACAGTTCTTCTCATGTTGTTTTAAGAACATCGTCGTTGGGATCAAATGATGCAAGTACAAGAAATATGTTTGAAATTCTCCACAATTACCACCAAAACAGGTTAAAAAATTAAACATTAGTTATTAAAAAAAAACATTGAGAACCTTATAAAAATTAATTAGAAAACTAAATTTATTTGTGTATGTGAAAAACTATGGAAAAACTAAAAGAACAAACAACAAAAATACACTAAAAATGGAGCTTTTTAAAAACAGCTGGAAGTGACGAGGTCATGATGTAAAAAGTCGCTCAAACCTTCATCGCACATCAGCTGATGTGAGGAGGAAGAGGAGCCGGGATCATCACCCACCTCTCGACTGGAGGCGCGACAGGATGAACAAACAAACAGGTCAGCATAAAAAACAAATAAAGAGGACGCATTCAGTGATTCAATAACATATTTTAATTTTTCAGTGTTTTTGTATAAAACCCCACCGGCCTCCCGTTGGCTATATCTGTGGTTTTTCCCAGAGCTAAAGTACCAAATGTATGTACATACAACGTCCAGAAAACAGGAAGTCTACCCAGCGCTAATCTGAACACAAACAAACAACAATAAAAATCACACCATCACCGCTCAGACTTAATGCTATTAAAAAAAACAAACTCCCAAAAACCCAAGTGGAGGTGCTGGCGCAGCGCCTCGTGCCTGCAGTACTTCCTTACAGTCCTCTCTATAAAGTAATGCATAAACATTTCCTGGTTTACAATAAATTAGTCCAGGCACGCCGTCTCCCCTCCTACAGCCACCGGCACTCTGTTTTACGGGAGACATGAACTCATCACAGCACGTATACCAAAAGCCTGAAGAACTAAAAAACTTAGTGGGAAATGAGTGACTTTTTGGTTTTGGTGTGAACGATGCACTTCGGGCATTTTAAACTTTTGACAGCTTCCATATAAATTTCATATAAATATGTACAAACAAAAAAAGTTCAGTAAAAACATTTAGGTAAATAAATTTTAAAAAAAGATGCACACACAAAAATTAATGCCAACAAGGTGAGAACTTGAATGAAATAAGTTAAACGGTAAAAAAGGAGCTGAAATCTGACGGTGGGTTACAGTATGTATGTTAGTTTCTCCGCGGAGAGAGAGATAGCACCAGCAGAAACACGAGCACGCCGGCCCGCTGCGTCGCCGTGCAGCACACGAAGGAGGCCAGAGGTCAAACCCCGAAACATTAAACAGGTTCTGACCCGGCGTCCCAGCCCTTACAGCCAGCGTTTGGTACCCCCCGGAGAACCGGTCGTTGCATAGCTCTTAGACAAAACAAGATGGCCGTCACAATCTGCAGAGACATGGGACAGACGTGACGACGATTCCAGTTTACAGGAAGTAGTAAACCTGTGTGTTGGAAGTGATGGATTTCAGAGAGGAGAGATGCATGATGGGAGGATTTGGGGAAGGGGTGGGGGTCAGTCCACGATGGCGCAGCCTGCGCTCGGTTCCAGGAGGGTTGTTGCTCGGTCGAAGGCAAGCCGCACAGCTTTCCAGACGCCTTCGTCAAGTGTTGGCGGCCATCTTGGATCTATGAAGCCATTGCCTGAGGGGAGAGAGTCAGTGTGAGGCGTCGCTGATGCTTTCACGTGTTTGTCAAACAGTTTTATAACTTTCAGCTTCACCCTGTTCTCATTAATAACAACGGAGATGTTTGTACAAACTGTTGATACGCGATAAACAGCAACGACAGCGGAGCAGGAGACATGTCAGGGTGTGATGAGACGATCTCCTTCATATCGTTTGGTGAAGACTGGACTCATGGTGACACAGATTTAGTTGAAAATGATTTTTCCATGTAAAAACGACGCCACCTGGTGGCCAATCCTCAGGTCAGAAAATGCTCCAGATCTCACAGATATCTGACGCGCGAAAAATGAAGATGAAAAAACCTCAGATGGTTTTTGAGTGATCGCGCTGTGGTGACACTGATTCAGTAACGTCCCACAAACATTAATTAAACGTTCTCCAACGGCTGAATCAGAACCTTTAAACCGGTCAGTCTGAAAGACGCCACTACAATTACTCCCCTTCAGCTGCGGCTCGTTGTAGAAACCGCCAGACTGAGACGCCGGCGTGTTATCTGCTCCAGCTTCAGTAATGTCGTTACTGACCCCACCCCCCGACTCGTTGATTATTACACAATTTAACAAACTGCTCCTGCAGAAATCCCCGGACTGCCCTCATCGGTTCGGCATGTGGAGCCATGCTGGCACGCCACTCACCACGAAACAGGAAATTGTCAGCCCTCAACTGTGGTTGGCGCCCTGGCCTGACACGTATTTAAATATTAAAGTTATGGCTCCACCTGCTGGCAACAGGAAGTACCCCTCCACTGACTTTCATGACTTCCTTCACATGATATACTGATGTTCATGAACACAATGTGAGTCATCAGATCTGTGATGGCATGCGAGGCTCCGCCCACTCTGCTTTAATCACACTCATTATTTGGATGTTAAACAGCAGAAGAAGAAAAGTGACGGCTTTGTGTACCGCTCTGTAACAGTCGGTTCACTGGTCCACCTCTCATGTGCTCTTCTGTCTGAACATGTTCCGTCACTAGGCTAAAGTCAGAGCAGCTGACTGGCTGAACGGCACCGTCATGGCAAACATAACCAGCGGTTACAGCGTGTCTTGAACGCAACTCGAGCAGATTCATTATAAACATAGATGAGGTTGTGAGTTCCTCACCAGCTGCGCTTGCTGACGAAGAAGAGGACGAGGAAGAGTTTCTCTGCGGACCTGAACTGCGTCTGCTCTCCGACTCTGAGAACGTTCTGCGGCGCCCGGGGAGGCTCCGCCCCGCTGCGGTGACGCGCCATCCTCTGCAACCTGCGGTCCGTGATCTGTGAAGGCCAGAACACACAGACGGAGGGAGACTGAGTGATTCACATTGAGACAGCTCTCTCTCTCTCACACACACGCACGCACACAAAGGCGGAGGAGGTTGGAACATTCTCCACCTGTTACACCCACTAACTTCTGTGGTCAGACCTGCTAACTGTCTGTGGAGACTTCACAGAATTTTCGGACGATTAACACAACACTGGTTATTTATTTCACCATTTTCTTGGTTCTTTATTGGCCTACAAACACACAACCCTCCAGCGCGCCCCAGTGGTCAGATGACGCAGCTACAACTCCAACATCCTTGATAGAACCTGACAGATAGAATAACTGAACAGGTTCACCATTATCATCCGACAATACAACACCGTGATCAGAGAACGCTGACGAAACACTCAAACGAGGATTCCCTCCTCGAAGGAAAAACTCAATGAGCAGCTTCCAGTTGTCGGATGACGCTCGCGGACTCACCTGAAGAGATCTTGGCAGTGAACTCTCCATTCTCAACACAGGTGATTAGAGAGTTATTGTCATCCACAGTGTTCCGCCGAGCCGGCGGCGGTCGCCCTTTCCCGCTCTTATGCATGATAACGGTGCTGAAGGAGACGAGAAGACAGCCAGATGAGGGAAATGTTTCGCAACAGCACACGTGTCTCCTGGAATGGCCCCCTGAACTCACCTTGTGCTGCAGAGTACACCGCTGCTGGAGGAGATGCTCGACTCTGATGCACAGCGCCGCCGAGGCTCCGGCAGGCGAGGAGCCTTTGACATTTCCTCCTCTTCCAATACAAAACCGTTTGCTATTCCTGTTGGAGGAAACACGAAATGGATGGGGAGGATTACACTTCCTACCTCTTTGTCTAAGATTTATTTTAGAAAAGGAACAACCGAGCGAGTACCTGTGCCAAGGCGTTTAATCGGTGACTCCTCCTCTTCCTCGCCATCAGCACTGCTGCTGCGTCTTCGTTTCTTCGGCAGGAGGAGCGTCTCCAGCCGCGGAATAACCACGGACAGGAAGGTTTTTGCCCCCAGCGGAGACACAGCAGATGTCTCTGGGGTCTTGGGGGGTTTCTGGGGGCTGGCGCTTTTGGATTTGCGGAAGAGGGTGTTGGTCCGTCGGTTGCAGGTGGTGGAGGCTTCGGTGTGGAGGTCCCCGTTGAGGAGCAGTGTGTCTGAGATGTGCCCATTGGGGGTGTCCGTGAGCACTGAGGTAGATATGTCAGCGTCGAGCTCCGTGGGCGTGTGCTCTACGCTGGGTGTGACGGCCCTCGGGGGCGTGGCGTCGAGCTGAGACAGGGAGGTCAGCAGCTCTAACGTGGCCGGAGGTGAAGGCGGCTCCTCGGGTTGCGTGCAAGGTTCTGCCGGGGGTTCAGGTAGTGGTTTCTCCTCTGACTCCATGAGGGAGGGGCTGTGCGCAGAAGGTGGGAGGGACTTCTTCAGGCTCATCTCACTGCGGACCTCCATGATGGTCTTCTTCAGCAGTTTGAGCCGCTTGCTGCGTGACGGGCTGTGCTTCATGGCTGTGCTTAGGTCCAGCTTCTCCAGCAGCTCCTTCAGCTGATCCTCCAGTGGGGTCAGCTGGCGATAGGCGGGGTTCAGGAGGCGGTCCACTGAGAGACAGAGGCGTATAACATCATCATAGCATCACTCCACCATTTCACCTGTTTTCTGTTCCCTACTGATCATCCATGATGATTGATGATCGTTTCATCAATCACAAATAGTGAACAGGAACCGAAACAAGTTCGGACAAAAGCTTTCATAAACAAACATTAAGTCACGACCACGTCTGGACTCACCGTCCTCCCAGGTGAACTGGGGCACAGCCTCTAGTTTCGGGACTTGGGGAAGATGCATCCCGCTGGGGAAGTCGAAGCCGATCCTGCTGGCCTCCCTGCGCGCCCTGCGCAGAATGACCCCCCCATGGTCCTGCATCCGCTGAGCTGCCTTGTAGAAGAAGGTGTCCTTGGCGTTATACAGCATGCAGTTAGAGATGATGAGGTTGAAGTCGTCCTCAAACTCCTCCAGGCTCCTGTAGTCGTGCACGTCGATGCGTTTCCTCATGGTGGAGAAGTCCATGGGGTGCTTGATGTGGTCCAGGTAGTCGGGGACCTGCAGGAGACATGTTGGATATTTAATGCATGTGTTTGTGGTTCAGGAAGCATTCAGGAGGTGTCAGCACGTTTGTGTCGTCTTACAAGCAGCTGTTAAATACAGCAAACGTTAGTTCACAGGATCGCGGCTGACCTCACAGAGTTGATGCTCATCTTCATCACAGTCTGGAAATAGCTGCTGTCCAACATCTCATCACTTCTGCTTAGGGGTGGGCGATATATCAAATATACTCGACGTATCGTGACGTGTTCCATGTTCATGACTACATCATGATCACGGAGCACAAACTGTCAGGTGAATGTTCAGGTTGTCAGCATGAAATTCACTTCAGCGCTTCTCTCCCTCTCCTGACGCCGTCTCACAGCAGACAGCTCCCTCCCCCACCCATCACGAAAACTCCTGGGCATGTGTGTGTTTTGTATCAGGGGCAGGAGGAGGAGAGCCTGGGAGAGCCGATGTGAGTTCTCAGTGTTCAGAAACAAGTCCTGCACCGGGTCGTTGCAATAGAATACGTAGTTGAAGGCCAGGTCTGGGAGAAGTTTGAGAATAACGCTGTCAGTGTTAGCATTTGATAACTGCCTGCCTCTCATCAGGCAGTGTTATGGATTTGGATATCTACAAAGATAAAATTCAAAATAAATGTAACTTATGCTTCCCTTTTTTTTGCAGGTACATTAAAAATCTAAAAAAAAATAGAGACCATTAAAGAATAAATACAAAACAATGAAGAAAATGCTGCAGAACTGCTATAATTGTCTTACTTGCGTTATTTTATGCATTAAAGTGTTAAATTGCACATTTCTGAAATGCTTTATAAGGCATTCTAAAATAGCAAGATATATATATATTGTGTTTTGGGAAACATTAACATGTCATTTATAGGCCATATGGTCCAGCCCTGCGTCTACCTCAAAGATCTGTAACCAAAAGAAGGAAATAAAGTTTAGTAAAGGCTGTCTGTAAAACGACCTTGCTCACACCGGCTTTGGTTGGAAAGGGTTAAACAAGTTTTAGGAGGTTTCCTGTCAGTGGCTTCATGTTTATCTTAGAGCAGCGGCTGATTGGTTCCGAGCTGTGGCAGATGGCGTTTCACCTGACAAACCTGGAACTAATGTAGTGGAAAATATGCAAACAGTGGTTCTGTTGTATTAAATCTCTGTCTTACGTTGCAGTTTACACTTTACGGAACATTGGGTGGATTTAGTTGTTTAAGGGTTTGAGTGAGGGGTCAGCCTTCAGCGCCACAGCAGTGTGACTGATGCAGAGCAGACAGACCTCCTTGATGCTGACGGGCTGAGCGAAGACGCTGTAGCGGTCCTTCTCCTGCAGCTGGCTGAGCACGGCTCTCAGCAAGATGTTGAAGGGGGACAGCTGGTACTCGAGCATCGACTGCTGCTGCTTCATCTGATGGAGGACAACATGATCAGACACGACACAAAGGAGTTCAGATCAGCGATGACAGTCAGACGTGTTCTAGGAAAAATTACAATTAAATTGAATCCAACTTGTGACACTGGCTGGAATATAACAAGAAGTACTCACACACCTACAGCATCACGATGACTACATGATTACTGATTAAAACTGATGAGGACAACAACAAAGAGCAGCATTAACGATAGTGTGACTCTACCTCCTCCCTCTTCAGCTTCTCTCTCTTGCGTATAAGCTCCAGCAGCAGGCGAGCTCGCTCCAGGTCATGGCGGAGGCGGTGCCACTCCCTTAGCTGCTCCTTCAGTGCTTGGTTGCTCTCCATGCGGCTCTACACAGAAGCAAACAGGATTGGATTCAGTGATACGTACGATATTAAATGACAGTGCTACAACGCTAACAGCCGCAGGACTGACCGGCTGCTTGACGTTAGTCGGCTGGGGGTTGGCCTGCAGCCGGCGGATCAGTGGCACGTTGTTCCTCGACTGCCTCTTCTGCATCCAGTAGCTCAGCACGCGCTCGACAAACGGACGCTTCCTCTGAACCGCCACCTGGTTCAGGATGGTGTCAAAACTGGGACGCAGAACAGGAGACAACCAATCAGCATTTGTTTCACTCAGAGAACATGAGACGTCATCTGTACGGAACAGAAGTGTCAGTGAGAAGGCCCAGAGCAGAACCACAACACCACAGACGCTTCACTTCAATAGTGAAACGTGAAATCCTGAGTCGACTTCTGAAAAATTAACCGTGCAGGAGTCTCATTAAATTACACTGTCAACAGAGATGAGAGAACCGATGAAAAGCAGGAAACAAATTGGTTTTATCAAAATTTCTGGCCTGGTGACCTGACATGTACAACCAAACAGAAAAGACTGTTTTATATATATATATTTATTACATCAGTTATGGACTTGTATCCTGAAACTACCATAGAAACTTTTTTGACTTTTTTGATCATTTTAAACTCAGAAGTTGTTGATTTGAAGTTGAACAGAAAAAAACTAATATGAATCAGCTGAATATTGACTGGTAATTAATGTGAAGAATGTATTCCAGTCCTAGACGCTCGCCTACCTTGAAACAGTGATACTCGGCCCAAAGGTGGTGGGGGTCTCTGGTTCTGGTTCAGGCTCTGCCCTCTTACTCTTCTTTTTCTGCCCGCTCTTTGCCCGGGCCTTGCCCCTCTTGTGACAGGCTCCGTTTTTTGGGTGCGGCTCCTCGTAGATGTTGAGTGGCCGGCGGTCGCAGCCTTTAGGTGTGTGGCTGCAGCAGTACGCCGTCTTCTTTACAGAGAAGGTGGAGACGCCAGATGCCGTCACTTCTTTCACAGGTTCCATCTTCATGTAGAGGCCAGCCTTTTGGGCGCAGCTGACATGGAAGGCGGTGTAACAGTTGATTTTGTCGCACTGGATGCAAGCTCCAGCACCTTTCTCTTTGCACAGGTAACATGTGAGCCGCCAGCGGGCCGGAGGGATGTTGCACACGCCGTCGATGGGCTCTATGAAAACCGTGTCCGAGAAGCCGACCTCGGGTACCCACAAAGCACATGCCACGTGGCCCCAGCGGTCGTCGTCAGTCTTCTTCAGGGCCCCTCCTCGGTTGGGACAGAAGACGCACTCAGCAGGCCGCGACGGGCACTGGAGGCAGTGGCGGCACAGCCACTGGCCCTCTGGGATGTAAGGCACGCCGTAGCACTCCTGGTGCACAGCGATGTTACAGGAGTCGCAGAAGAGGATAACATTGCTGTCCGCTCCGTCTCCGTCCATGCAGATGCAGCAGACGGCGTCCTCATCCACCAGCGACTGAAGGTCACTCTGGCCCTGCGTGGCCGAGTATGACTCCTTCTCGAAGCGGTCCATGAGAAACTCAAACAGGTTGTGCGACACCTGGCTGATCCCCTCACTCCTTCTCCTCTCGTTGATCAGCTCCAGCCAGGCGTAGTCCTCCTCGTCCATGTCGTACTCCACCTCCTCATCCAGCTCCTCCGCCGTCCTTTCTGTGTACTTGTAGTACACTACTGGCCTCTTTGGCACTACTGGCAGATTGTATTCAACCATTCTAACCTTTGGCTCCAGCAGACCGGTGACACCGCCGTGCATGCCAGTGCCACCATGTGCAGCAGCGAGAGCTGCGCTCTTCTTCTGCCGGTTGTTTTTAAGGCGCACAGAGCGCACCAGCACCTGCTGAGGCTTCTCATTGTTCTCCTTGTTGCTGTTGCACTCCATGATCTCCTGAGCCGTGGGGTCGTCGTCTGCGATGACGTCCAGCTTGTCGTAGATGCTGAGGCGGTGCACTCGGCCGTCCACCTCCAGCTCCACTATTCGCTGAGCCTGCGCATATGTCAGCGTCTCCCGGTTGGGAGACGGCTTGATGGGCGAGGAGTCTCTCTTCAGCGCCGCAGTGCGATGATATCGACTTTTTTTCTTCATTTTGAAGCCGTAAAGACTCTGAAACCCGAGGAAAAAGACAACGGTGTCAATGACCCTGACGTGATGATTTTTTCTTGTCATTAACTTAACATCCAGCGCAAAGAGCCACGTGTGTTACATTTAAAAGAATCTAATGATTAAAAGCCTCAATGCCGCCTTACAGAAACAACGTGGGCCGTCAACATGTTGACACAAGGATGTCAGGGGTTAGCGTTTAAGTGTTGCTGTATGGGCCCCTAAAGAAGTCTCTGAGCCATCGACAAAACCATTACCAGTACTTTAGTTAAGAAAATGTTAGTGACAAGCCGGTTAAAACTTCATATGCAAACAGAGTCAAAGAACTTACAATCACCCCTCAAGACACCAGGACTGAAACAAGCAGCAGAGCTTTAGTATCATCCACAAATTTCAAGAATTACAATAATGTTTAACCTTCATCATGATCACATGCTAAACTGAAAACAAATCACTAAGTAGAGAACAAAACCAATCCTTAACTGACCAAACAATGTCGAGACACGACCAAGCTTCTGATGCACACATAGAAATAATACAAGCTACAGACAAGTCTGTATCCTCACTGAACCCAGAACCAAAACATCACCCACAAAACTGTTCAAATAGATATAACTACTGGAATCAAACGGAGACAAGAGAACAGATCCTGTGTTGACAGCTGCTGGAGAACATCCTTTTACATGTCAGACACCAACGGCCAATAAGGTCGATTCTAACCACCTCTGTGGTGCAACCGGAACCTGAAACCGCGAGCATGACGTCCAGCTGGTGTCCGCCGGTGCAGCGTTCATTCAGGGGATAATCGAGGTTCACCTGCTGAATGACCCCAGTAACACCACCGGGGATGTACTGGCCGGGTGAATGAGAGAACAGTACGGAGTAAAACACTACTCCACGGCGAGCACAGCAAGCTCACAGACGGCTCGACTGACACGACAGCGGTCCCTTCTCGTCGGATATCATCGACTACCAGCAGCCGCTTCAACTGGCCCACTTTAGCCACACGACTAACGTTAGCTCATCTTAACCGACCCACAAAGTCGACCCCTGGAGCGAATTCAACCTGCTTCACAATAGTAGCCCCAACATAGACGTGTAGCAGGTAGACACGACCGGGCCGGTGCCGTCCCAAAGGACGGCGGCCTCTTCGCGTGCCGATTAGCCGCGTTAGGACACTCCGTCCACAACCCGGGCTAACGTTAGCCTGCTAGCATTACACCTCTCCGAGGGGAAGCAAATATGGCGACCAACACAAGAATCTGCCTCGGCCGAAAACAGGGGCTTTTCTCAGAGTAGCACGGATACGTTCCCCATCCAAACCCCTCCGGACCGTGGGGGTGTAATTTAAAACATGAGGGCGGACTGAGGCCGAACTTACCTCGGTGGTCTCACGAATTCAACTTGTAAAAACAGCAGCAATGGCGGCGCGGCCTGCGGAGCGAAGCGACAGTTAAATCCACATTCAGTCCGCTCGTCCAACG
>KV751377.1:5097648-5115914 GCA_001698575.1 Mola mola | reverse complement strand
CGAACCGAGTCAAGCCTGAAATTGTCCGACGGGTATCCAGGGCGACGGAGCCGCTTTAGGGTTAGTTTGTTAACCTTCCGCGTAAATACTGCTCGATGGAACCGTCCGAGGGGTTGGAAGTGGCAGAACTCAGCTGCCTGAGCTTCTCTTCCCCCAACAACAATGCGGCTGTGTGAGGCTTACGTCGTGACGTCATTGCGCAACGGGGAAAACCAGGAAGTCGCTTCATTTTGCTTTGCTGGTTCTTCTAAATGGTAATTTATCAACACCGTTTTTTTTACCTTGTTTATCTCTCTTTGACTCCGTCTCTAAGATTACCACAAACAACAAATCCTTTCTCACAACCCAGATATGTAAGAAACTGCTACACAAAAATGATAATACATAGTGTACAGGTGTGTTCTGCCTTCGTAATTTCCCCACTGTGGGACAATAGTCATTATATTTATGTTTCCACTGTCATTCAATATAATTTTATTATTGTATCCTTTTCCTCTTTCTTATTTTTTCCCATTAAACTAGAATTGCACACTCTCAATAATTGATTTAACAATTCAATTTCATTTGTCATGCTCAGATTTTTCAATAAAGGTTAATTAAAAAAACATTAATGGGCCTTTATTTTTGTTTTGCATTTATGCATTATTTGTATTTTGTAGTTGATACTTTTTCAACCTGATGCAGTGCAAGATTTTTTTTTTTTATTTTGTTAATTCAATTTCTAAAGTGCCTTTCTTGTATGTATATTTAAACAATAAAAGTTGGGTTTTTTTTAAGCATTCGTGGGCCTTTAAAATGTAATTTTTGGTTCATTAATGAGAGCATGAATATAAGATTTTTCTATTAAAAACCTTATTCTTGGACTTTTTATTTTTTTATATATAAAATAGGTTTACAAAAAAAATTCAAAATTTTCACTGTATTTCACAAGTGATTATTTTTCATCACTTTAACTTATGAGGAAGAAAGCTTTGAAACTACTGGAATTAATGGAAGATCTCAAGCTTACAGTTTTGAATTGAATATGATGTGTTATTTATCAAATTATTAGGAGTAGACTTTTTTGTCTCCACTTTAATTCTAAAGATCCATTTTTCATGTGTTGCCCTGTGTACATATTGTGTACTTATATGTTTCAAATGTAAGAAATTATGTTTTTTTTGTGGTAGTTATGGTAAATCGCTACATCGTTATTAGGACTAGGGCTGTTTTGATATAGTTGGCGTAAAATATATTTTTGTGTCAAATGTAATGGAAAGACTCAATGTGGGATTCAGAAAAAAATCATTTTAAAAACCCTACATTACATTTTATTAGTAAAGGAACATTAAACCAGTACATCAGCGTGCTCACTAACTCAGAGTTTTTTGAATAAAATGGAGCTCTGAGCACTACAAAACATATCAGCCTGTAAAGAGACACGTAACCATGTTAATACGACCTTAATAATAACAAAATGGGGTAAAATTCTCTCGTTTTGGCTTAGAATATTTTAACAGGTTTCGATCCACTCTGTAAAATTTTGTCAAAAACTTACTTTTGGTCAGCAGTTTCCAATCTAAACTAATCGTGAGCTGAAGACAGCAGCTTTAAACACTAGATGGCACATTTTTTATATTGTTTACAGACATAGAACACAAGTCAGTTTAATTGCGTTACTATAAAACAACTCCATGAAAAATGTCTTGTTTTTAAAATATAAAGTGTTGACATTACTTCAGCCTGATGGATGAAATCTGTCAGAAAATGTTCCTTATAAAATCAGAGGAAAGGATAAAAACAGACCCCTCAGGACTGGAGAGGAACGTGAAGCGTGTTTGTTCTTTTCCAGTCGGACGGGTCAGACGGACTCGGCCTGTGGCTGCGCCTCGTCTCCACACTGGCTGGGACGGCTGGACGGAGCGTCCTCTCTGGACAGCAGGTTGTTTTTGCGGAGGTGGCAGGCCTGCTCGTAGGGGGGCCGAATGGGCGGCTGGGTGGGGGGCGTGTACCGATACTGTTTACCGGCGTCCAGCTGAGCAAACAAAACAAGACAAAAGGAAGTTAAACAGTGTCTGTGTGATGGAAAAATAAAGTTGGGGACAAGAAACCCTTGAAGTACCCTTAACACACACCAGTTGATCATCAACACAGCCGATACAAACAGGAAACGGAATCAAAACTGCCAACAGAACCCAAACGACTCATTTAAAGGAGAGAAGTATGTTTGACTCCGAGGTGAAGCTGAGTCTCCTCACCTGCAGAGGGTACGTTCTGTCCGAGTCGAAGGCACTGAGGTCGCCGCACGCCAGGAAGGGAACGATGACTCGGTTCGGACCCTCCAACTGGTTGAAGTCCACATCTGATGGGTGACGACCAGAAGCCAGACTCAGAACGTGTGATGGGACGTTCAAATGACGTATTAACCACATGATGCATTATCGCTGGGGTTTGTAACTTCTGGGAATCAAACATGAGACTCTAAGAAAGCTACTCTGCATAGCTCCGCCCTTTCAGACATTCTGACATGTGGGTCTTCTATGTTGTTGGCCCTTTGCTTTATCTGCAGTTGTTGATGCCGAAAGAGAGAGAGAGAGCAGCTTTTCCTGCTGGGATGTTGGCATTGTATCGGCCTTTCACCATCTGTGGGGACGTGCACGTGTATCCACCTTTGTGGAACAGCCAATTGGAACGCCCTCTCTCTGAAATGACCCACGATTGGTCAAAAAGTACCATCAGGGGTAGATTTCAGTAAAGTCTGAATACAGAGCCTGGAGGAGGTGCAGAAGTCTCATCTTTGTTCAGAACACTAGAATTACAATATTCTAAAAGGTTATTATGGGATTTTTGTCCAGTGATGCCAAATTCAAACTACACACCCCGGCCTTAACGCCCGATCAACACACGCAGAGGAGGAGAGCTAGTTACCGTAGGAATGATCCAGCAGCGGGTTGGACATGTTGGGGACATAACCTTCAGGAGGAGAGTAATTCTGACACACCACAAAGGCCTCTGTGCGTGCACACACAAACACACACACACACACCAAAGGGTCAAGAATCAATTCATGGGTAAAAATCGCAGATTTAAATATTTTTCACTGTGCCTCAATTAATGCGGGAAACAGCATCATTTATATACGAGCACGCTGATGAGAAACACGGGAAACATAAAGAAACATGGTAAAGATCAATAAATAATATCAATTAAACAAACACCATGTATATAGAGACTAAAATGTTACTCTAAATCATTCACTTTGCGTCCATCAGAGAATTTGTGCCCAGAGTACAGATGTACAAATAGTGGGGTCTTCTGGAGGGGGCTCACCGATGCTGGAGTTCCGGCTGCTGCGAGGTTTGGCACAGGTCACGCCAGTGAAGAAGATCTTCAGCTGAGAGTACAGCAGTGTGACGTCTTTACCTCTGAAGATCTGAGACACACACGGTCAGTGATGGCATCCGCAGTCAGCAGTAAACTTAAATTTACAAGCGTGAACCTCGACCTCATTAAAGATGGCCGCTGCATTGCCACTTCTTCCGACAGCTCCCCAAAGAACTGCAGTATAGCTCGCGCTGATGTTCGTTCAAGTGTTAATTTTTATCCTCAGTTTGGTTTAAATTAGTTGTTTGATGCTATAAACATGGTTAAATATCGTGATTGACAGCTGAGCTCTGCTTGTGATTGGGTGGAAACGAACTCCAAAGCACAGCTCCACCCCCTGATCCCTGCTGCAAAAACTCTGAATGACGTGACCGACGCTCGTTTCAGAATATTTTGGCTTCATTTTGTACAGCGGGAGGACGTGGAGAAAAGGCGGCCATCTTTGTTTAGGTCAGTGGTTTGAACACCTGTGTGAGATTTCGCATGTTACACAAACATTTCAAGTGAAATGAGGGAAAATATTTTAGAGTACAATGTTTCATCCCACAGACTTGGTAAAAATACTTCATATGAGTTTCTCCTTTCATTTTTCCCTCATAGACAGGAAATACAGAATGTAAAGCTGCGACTGACCTTGGCCACAAACGCCCCTCCAGGTTTCAGGACGTGAGTTGTGATGTTCAGAGCCTGGAACACAAACAGCCGTCAGCCTGACGCCACAGACCAACGGGTGGATTGAAAAAAACAGAGCACTTACGGCCAATAGGAGCTGGGCCTGGATGTATTCGTCCACATCATGGAGACCAGTTACTATGGAGACAGGACAGGAAGTGACAACTCCTGACCGCTGAATGGAAATATTCAAAAAGTGAGAGACAGGAAGTGAGTGCCTCACCGTCTGGAGCTCCGTCGCACACCACCAGGTCGGCCGGCTGACCCTCGAAGTGGCGGATGATTTCCTGCGCTGTCGACACCTGGCGGGACGAAGACACAGGTCACGTTGATGCGGCGTGCCGGGTCAGCAGTCCTGCTCCATCAGTAAAACACGCTCTCACCTTGGTGATGTCACCCTGGATCTGAGTGACGCCCGGCAGAGGAGCCATGGCCTGCAGGTCCACCGCCACGATCTTCACCCGCTCGCCCTGCTCCTCCTCCCGCCCTCTGGGCGCAGAAACAAACATACGCATTGAGAAAAGCTGCAGCAGCAACCCAGGCAGGCTTCACAGGACGGTAACTTATTGTCACATAATCAGGATGAACACCTGAGTTTCCGGCTGAGGACCTGACTCCAGCTGCCGGGAGCCGCACACAGGTCCACGGCTCGGGTCACGCCTGAACACACGAGAGATGAAAGAAGGAACCATTTCACACCTGAGCCGCACACGCAGGACCATCAACGTTTACCTACTTTGTTTTAAACAAGTGTTCCTAAGCCAAGGCAGTAAAACCTCTGAATCAAACCAGAAACATTACAGACAGGTTCCAAGCATATATTCATAGAAAACCGAGGTGAAACATTCCTCTCATTGAGCTCACGGTGTCCGGACGGACTGACGGGCGACACGCGTCTCACCTGGGAACAGGTTGAACTCGTGGTCGAGCTGCAGGAGCTTGAAGGCGCTCCTCGCTCTCCAGCCCTCCTCTTTGGCCAGACGGTAATAAATGTCCCGCTTGTCCTTGGAGGAGCGACCCATCCTGACCTCTGACCCCTCCTGCGAGAGACAACATGCAGAATCAGCCATTACGTCATTCCATCACTAACAACTGATTATTTTGGGGTTCTTGGTGAATGTAAACAGTAGTTTCAACAAGAAACAGTTTTAAAGCATCAGCTGGTTCCTCTTGCATCCGTATTGTTCTTATCTTGTTTATCATCTTTACATTTCTGCCGTTTTTTGCCCACACATCCCCATCTGCACTTTTTTCAACTACTGGAACCATTCAAACACCAAAATGCTTAGTATTTCAGGGATTTAATTTCGGCTATCAGCGTCCACACACATTCTAGGCAGAGTCCAGTTCCAGTTCCCAGTTCTGTTCTGTTCTGCGGTCCCAAACTATCTTAACGGTGGACAGAAATAACCAATATTTCAGAACAACCGATTCTTTTTGATTGATTCTATGTGAGCCGAATTGAAGAGTGGTTCTAACTGAATCTCTTAATGCATTTAGGTTTGATAAAATGGCCGATGTCACGGAGCTGCGGAATGTGTAACATAAATACATTCACATCCACATGCAGTTTGGCGTGAAGCGCAGCAGAAATGGCGCATTTCGCGGATGTCGGAGCTTTTTGTCCGATGTTCGGCCGCTGTGAGTCTCTGTGTTAAACACACACACACACACACTTCTACTCAATATTATTATGTTAAATAACCCCATCATATCACATAAAACAGCGTTTACGAGCCATTAACAGTCTGATTTACGTACGGCTCACGTGCAGTTCCGGTGTTGATGAAGAAAGGACCCCTGCCGATAGCTGTCCCAGGCGCCTGCTTGCGTCAAACATCCAAGATGAAATATGTTTTGGTAAATTATACTTGAATCTTTTCTAGTGTGTCCAAATATGTTTCAAATATAAATGTGTCCTAAACTGATGGTGTTTTTCTACTTGTTTTAACATGGCTGAACACGTTATAATCAGCATGTGATAATCCAAAAAAATAAAACAAAACTTTATAATCAAATACGTAGTAGCGACCAAAATTGAATTTGTTTAAACATATTTTACTTCTTTTGTGCTTTATCGTATTCGTTTTTCACTCCAGCAGCGGCCACAAGGTGTCACTGCAGAGACACGAAAGCACTGCTAAGCGACAGCATATTACACAAATAACACAGAAATATCAGAGGAAGTTTGTAAAGGGGTGTAGTTTTAATTAGTGTGTCGAATTAGAACAAAAATTAAATATTTCTACTTTAAACGAAGATAATTCATTATTCACAACATAATTATATTAAAAACCCGAGTCAGTCTTTTTAAATGTTTCTGAATAATTTTGTAATTAGCTCTTTAAATGAGGACAATTGGCGTCTTGATAACTTAAAACGAGACATTTAGATTGATTACATTAATAATTACATTCTTCCCCCATATCAATTGAAATGATTTTAATTAAATTGGTTGCAAATAAGAATTTTCAGAGAAAGTGATGAGTCTGGAAGGAGTCAATAAATCACACAAAAATCATACAAAACATTTAATTTTAAGCCAGCATAAAAGAAAATTTCCAGTTAAACTCGTATATTCCAAAGTGAGAACAAATGGAAAGACAAGACTAGTAAAACCTGTGAATTGAACACTCAAACCAGATTTCAAATACATTTCAGGCAACAGAACAAACAAACAAACAAACAAACAAACAAACCGTATTCCAAAAACATGTAGTAGGGTGACAGGAAACAACATAAATAACTGCAGGACCATCTCAACTAAAAAAAAAGCATAAAAAAACACATGTTTTGCATTGGTGTGCATTTTACAGGAGACAAACGTTCAATTGTTCGACAATCGTTCTTGTCAAACTCTTCAGAGAACGAGCAGCAACTTTGATTCAAATCGTCTCGTTCTGCGATCAGAACCGAATCCAACCAGGAAGTCGAGCCACGGCGCAACTGAGCAGCCTTCACCAGAACAAACACGCCGACCGGTGAATCAAACAGGTTCACGGCCATCAGTTTCCGCTACGGCATTGCTCCAAACAGAACCTGGCCGGGTTGTTCTTTGGCTCAGAATGTCATCATCTGGAGCAAAGGAACCTTTGACGAAACATCCAGCTGGTCACCGTGGCGACGCTCTGCCACAGCATCGTTCCAGCCAAAGGTACTGCGAGAACGACACAGGAGGTCTCTGTCGGGATGAGGAGGGGGCGCTGTGACTCCCCCTCCATCAGGATTTCAGTCAAGTGTCACCTGCAGACAGCTGTGCATCAAGTTCATGCCCCGTCCCCCAGCAGGCAGCCTCTTTATTGGACCAATCAGACGCAATGCTGGCTGGAGGAAGAAGCCGATGAGGAGGAGGAGGAGGAGTCAGCTGTATAGGCGTGGAGTGTGACACCCCCTTTGTCTGTCTGCTGCCCGCTGCTGCCCGTCACCCAGGGGTGGAGGAGGATCTGCTCCAGGGTTGGCCGCTCAGACGGCTGCTGGCTCAGACACCAGCCAATCAGATGCTTGCACTCTGTGACAAAAACACGAGGAGGTGGATAAGAACCTTCAACGGTAAATGTGTCACTTCCTGTTTCAGACGTCACATTTTCATACTTTTGGCCTGTAGCAGGTTTTAACTTCCTGTAACGTTGACTAATCCTGAACAAAATGTGGAAATCGGAGGCGCTGCCACTGACCTGAGGAGATGTTCCGTCTGAAGTAAACCCGCCCTCTCAGGATCTCCTCGTCCTGTTCAAACGGGATGTCCCCACAAACCATGTCGTACAGCAGCACGCCGAGCGACCACACGGTGGCCGACCGGCCGTGGTACCGGCGGAAACGGATCCACTCTGGAGGACTGTAGACCCGCGTACCTGGAGGGAGCGTCCATCGTGGATTTAATGTTCTGCCGTTATACAGGTCAGACTATTCAACGTTACTCAATAGGAAGGCATTCAGAGAGTACAAACCTCGGCCAACGCAGCTAAACGCCCCCAACAATACATGCCGACTTTCAAGGTCTCTTTGCTTCCCGGCAGCTCATAGTTCACCTTCTGCCAGACTGTGGCTTTACCGTTTGTTTTGAAACGGATTTTTAAGGTCAAGGTCGTTTAGTGCAAAAAAAACGCGTGAGTGTTGGCGCCACCTCATGGTCACACATGAACTGGAGAACCAGCTGGTTCCGGCTATGTGATGCACCCTGGGATTAGGCCAAATGACACCAGTTGGAACTCACTGTCAATTCTGTCTGGAGTTCTGGTCTGAGTGACAGTGATCTTTGACCTTTGACATGAACCACTGGGTTCATGTCAAAGGTCGTAGGTTTGACTGAGAAATTCGTCACCGTCCCGGATCTGAGACGGCTACCGGACGGTCGCACTCACCATCGAAGTCGGTGTAGGCGCCGTCGCTGAGGAAGGCCCCCGAGCCGAAGTCGATGAGTTTGATCTGTCCGGTCCTCAGGTCCACCAGCAGGTTCTCGTCCTTGATGTCTCGGTGGACGACGCCACAGCCGTAGCATTGCTGCACGGCCTGCAGCACCTGCAGGAAGAAGCCCTGCGCTGTCGCCTCATCCAGCGCACCGCGCTCCGTGATGTAATCGAACAGGTCCTGCCCCGCCTCCGGGCGCTCCATCACCATCAGCCAGCCGTCTGCTCGTTCCCACCAGTCCAACAGCCGCACCACGCCGCTACACACCCCGCTCACCTTCTTCAACAGCAAGATCTCCAGAGGAACCACCGCGCCGCACTGACAGAACCGATATCATCATCATCAACGTACCGTCCGGAACATACGGTGAAATAAATGATTCTAAGCTCTGAGTGTGAGGAATTACTTTTTCATACAGGCGATACGTATACGTACGTGTAATCATCAAAATAAAGCAAAGAAGGTGTGAAATAGTTCATGTAACATGTAATCAATACAGGATATACGAGGGTTTAACTTTTCCACCACATTCTAATTTTACTAAATTTTGAGATTCATTAGTAAATAGTGTGTCTAAGTTGGTTTCTTGGGTAACTGGTGAAGATCAGACCACATGTGATCCTTCTGAGAAATGATTAATATAACAGCTGAAGTGGTCAAATCTGAGTTATCAAACGTTTCATCTGCAGATTCATCTCACCAGAGAGCCCAGCTCGGTCACCCTGTCCCGCCCCACGTGCTTCACCGCCACCTGCAGACAGCCGGGAACCACATCGTCACTGCACAGCATCCAAACAGCTTTTTGTTTGCTGCCTCCTTCTTTGACTGGTTCTCTTTATTTTGGCATTATTTGCATTTTTCAACATAAATCCACTTCCTGCTCCAAGTGCATGAAAACAAAACAGACCCGACTGAGATGAGTTCTGATTGAAAGGACAGCAAAGCCTCATGGAGCACGTTTCTTTGTGAAAACAAAGACCACATGCCGGACAGGACTGTTGTCAAACTACACAGCCGACAACAAAAAAACGGAAGTAACAAAGAAATAAAAGCGAAGACAAATTATTCGTTTAATTTTAATTCGGTACGACACTTGCGAGGACATTGAAACTATTAGTAACACATAAGTTAGAAGTTCAGACTATTAAAATAGAAACAAAAACAATGTTATCTGAAACGTACGTTAATTATACCGACGGTATATTAAATGCATTTCATTGTTTGTAATACTACCTTTACTTTGAAAGGCAGAATACAGGAAACGGGGCAGCTTGCTGGCGCGCAGCTCGAGGCGGCGCCATGACCATGTGGGAGAACCAAAACAAAGCGGCGCGCTGCTCTTACCGGCAAGCCGTCGGCGATGCGCACGGCCGCGTACACCGTCCCGAATCCCCCACTGCCGAGCACCGAACCCAGCCGGTACAGCTTCTCGAACGGCTGCTTCTCCGACTTGGCTGAAAACACACAAACATGGGTTGAAAAAGGGACACAACGGCTCCGCGCCGCCGCCCCCGGGCTCTGGGTCCGGTACCGGGACGAGCGGCGGCCAAGTGAAACCACGTCTGATTCTGGTTAAACACACGCTCGTCCCCACGACCCATCGTGTGAACGGTTTCCATTCATGAAAGCGGACGTCGGAACGTTCTGGCTGATCTACCGGTGACCGGCCGGTGTAACGCGGGGTGCCTCTGCCGCTGCCATCCTCACCTTGCTGGAGCCTCGCCGGCAGATCCACGCCGGACGGGATGTGAGAGAAGGAGCCCAGCTTCGACAGCAGCATTCCGCTCGTCACGTCCTCTTCTTCCGCCAAAACCAAAACACGCAGAATATTCCCGCACTAATGTCCCGGAGAACCGCTGGTTCCGTCGCCTTCCTCGCGATGAAGACCCCCGACGGCGCGTTGACTCCTCCCCGCCAGAAGCGCGCCACTCTCCGCCTGCTGCCGCCGGTTCTCACTTCGCCCCGGAGATCCTTCCGCCCGGCCAGCGCCGATCATTCAACGGGTGTCGGAAGCCGCCACCGAAAGCCCGGATAAACCAGATAGACACAGCGGACCGAGGATTCAAACCGATGTGACTCTGAAGTCAGTGGCGCGATGATGAAAGGAATACTAATGAGGAAACACGCGGACTAGTTTTAGGTAGCAGGACAGGCGGAGGGATGCAGTGACAGGGCCACACCGGCAGTGCTGTGGCTCATTAGTGCGTTCAGTTCCTGAAGTAAATAAAGAGCCAATAAACATTGAAAACTGGTGTTTATCAGTGCCAACAACAACAAGAGACGTCTAAAGTTGGCATACATACAAATATAATGATAACATACAATACATGATATAAAATGGGATCAAATATAGCATAAATGTTACTTTATTCTGAAGTCTTTCATTCATCCATCAGGCTGAAATCAAATGAAGCCTAGATGTTCAGATTCTCTAATTAAATGTTTGTGTGGACCAGATGCAAATGTTTCATTTTGCAGCTGGTTCGGTTCGTGTTCACAAAGACAAATCTCAAGAAGACTATTCAATTGTGGTCAAAATCACGTGCACGGAACTCTGTTCAATAATTAATCAGACAGTTCGATAAGATAGTTCCTTTATTCGTCCCACAGCAAGTGCAGCAGAGTGTATGGAAAATAGCAAGTGTGAGTGTTTAAAGTACACACACACAGTAATAGTGAATATATTTAAAGAATATGTAATCTAAAAAAATAAGAATATGTCATCAATACGTACAAAATATACACACAAATTATCAATATATGAGATATCTAGTGAATATTGTAATTGTGCAGTCTAACTGCTGCAGGAGGAAATGACCTGCGATACGTCTGGTTCACACTCTGGGTGGATCAGTCCGTTTCTGAACTTGATGTGCAGCTCAGTGTGTGTTTGCTGCAGAGGGGGGATAAAAACAAAAACCTGCAGCCGACACGATGCAGCAACAGACTATTTTCCTGCTCACGTTGGTCTGGATACACATGAATACATACATGAATTTGATCATCGGTGCTTTTTGTTAAAGATGTTCTGCAATAAGGAGAATGTTCCACGAAGGAAGGCTGGTTCTAATGAGATCCTACTGCCATCTGTTAGCAACACACACTTGTGTTCAACATTCTGTCGAGGTCGTCGTACTAAATAAATATGTCTTTAACATCAGAGGAACTGAGACTTTTCTGCCGTGCGTTGGTTATGTTTATTGTATTGTTGATGCAGCTTCTTAACTTTAACGCGACGCTGCTCGACACATTTGTTAAACCCATTCTGCTCCATTCTTTGGCTGAAGATTCTCAACTTCTTCCAACCGTTGAGAAATGTTCTCTTCTGTCCATATTTCCAGAAGACATTTTTGTTCTTCGCAGCTCCACGTTTGTCTCCTGCTGCTCATTTTGTTAGCCACAACTTGCTAACTTGTCCTTCAGCTACAAACAGGAAATGACGTGCGGACGGTACTCCTGCAGTGATTGGTGCAGATGGGCTCACCACGGTGATGATTCGCTCCAGAGGTCACCTGGAACTGGTCCAATACCTCTTTCAAGCAGACCAGAGTCCGGTCGTTTGGTTTTGGACTGCGTTCAAACCGACCCAAACCAACGCTGCAGGAGGTAACTGCACTGAGCCCTGACGTAAGTACACAAGAAAAAGTTGTACTTGTACTCAGCCCCGCCCTCTGCGCATCAAAACACATTCTGTGGCGAAGTCACGGAGATTTGACGGTTGCCTATTTGGATCATCAGAGAAAAACACGTTCTCACATTGACGTCAGAACTCTTCATGACGTGATAAAAGCTGGTTCTGACATGGTTAAACATCTGGAATGCCCCCTGGTGGCTATTTTGCCCGTCCATGTTGGCAGATGGATCACATTATTCAGTTTTTCCTGAAGAAGGTGGCTGTCGTTTAGGTTTTCTTACCACATGATTGTATTTTCAAGTGTTGGTTTTTCTCAACGGTTTAGGTTTAATTACTGATTTGATGCTATTAAAAGTCATGATTGACAGCTGTGAGACTCCCACGGCTCCACCTCCTCATCCCCACGGCATCATAATGACCGGGGGGTGAACGGTGGTTGCGTTCAGGGACAGTGACAGGCAGCGGAGACATGGCGGCTATCTTTATGGCGATGGTCTCAATCATTTTGGTTCTGTAACTGTACTGGACCATGTGATAACTCCCTGCACTCTGCCGTCATATTCTCACTGTGCCCACCACGGCAGCGCAGCGTTCCTATGACACCCTCCGCATGCAACCACCGGACTGTCTCAGGTCACATGACGTGCTGCCCCACTGAGCCCAGATCTGGGTCAGCCCCTCCCCCACCGCTGTCATTGGACCTACAGAGAGAGACTGGCAGGTTTAGAGACCCAATCAGAGGCCAGAGAGTTTTCAAACTGGACACCAAAATTTCCCCCAAAAGAACACTTGTGTTACTTGCATCATATTTAGTGTACATCTCAATAAAACCCACAAGAAGAGAGGTGACGGAGTCGTGAAATTCTGTTGGCCGGCCCGTGAATGTGACTCAGGCCGCTCGTTCTATGTTTAGCTGCATCTATTTTGAAAGCAGTGGAACAACAGTGACGCTGCCTCACACTGAGACCGTCCACGCTGGAACGGCTCACTTTAACGGGATTGACTCTGAGCAGCGCAGAATGTTAGCGTGCGCTGAAGAGAACGCTATCTGCCCCGGCGTTCCTCTGGACTCGCCTCAGGTGACCATCGTGGTGGGAGACGTTCGCTTCTCTGAGGAGAAAATGTTCCTTGCTCAGAGCTGCGATTATTTCCGGGCGCTGTATCGCTCTGGGATGAAGGAGTGTCGGCAGGAGGAAATCTACTTCCAGTGTCTGCGAGCGCGAGGCTTCCACATCACGATGGCGGTGTTACGGGGCCAGAGGCCCGTCCTGGATGGCGACGACATTGTCGACGCCATCGAATGCGCTGCTTTCCTGCAAGCGGCGCCGCTCGCCAAGCATCTCATCGACATCATCGACTCTGACAACTGTTTGCTGATGTGTCACACCGCTGCCACCTTCGGCCTCACCGACCTTCACCGCGCCGCGGCGCTGTTCATCCGAAACATGTACGCCGACCTGGAGGCGGAGGTCAGGACAGCATTTCCATCGGACTTGATAGCCTACGTGGAGTCTGTGACCCCCAGCGTGTTCGTGGCCGTGGGGGCCCATGTAACCTGTGGCGGGGATGAAACTGTACACGCCGCCTCCAGGACCGTCTGCTACCTGGATGAAGCCAGCAACAACTGGAAGGTGTTAACAGATCTCCCGCTGCAGGCCAGCACCTCCATGGCTGGAGTCGCCGCTCTGGACAACAAACTCTACATCGTGGGCGGAGTTCACGGTCCCCACAAGCAGGTCGTGGACGCTTGTTTCTGCTACAGCGCCGACCACAACAGCTGGAGCCGCATCTCCAGCCCCTCGCAGCGGCGGTACAATCTCAGCCTTGTGGGTGTCGATGGTCGTCTTTACGCCATCGGAGGGGAATACGAGCGAACGGTGATGTCATCTGTGGAGACGTACGACGTGACGTCCGGGAGGTGGGAGTTTGCCGCTCACCTACCACGGCCGGCGGCGGGAGCGGCGTGTACAAGGGCCATGGGCAGCGTGTTTGTGTGTTTGTGGAAGCCGATGGAGACCACGGAGATCTACGAGTACGTCCCGAGGAAAGACGAGTGGCGGCTGGTCAGCACCCTGATCAGGCGGCAGAGCTACGGCCACTGCATGGTCGCGCACCGGGACAGGCTGTACGTCATGAGAAACGGGCCGTCGGACGACTTCCTGCGATGCATGATGGACTGCTACAACCTGACCTCGGGCCAGTGGTCGTCTCTGCCCGGACACTTCGCCAACAGCAAAGGGTCGCTGTTCACGGCAGTGGTGAGAGGAGACTCGGCCTTCACGCTCAACAGGAGCATGACCCTGGAGTACGCCATCGACGGCAAAACCTGGAAGCCCCGACGGCAGATGAAGGGTTTCCCCCGGAGTGGATCCGTGTGGACGTTCCTGCTGCAGCTGCGCTAACACGGGCAGACCCACTGGTTTTGTCCGGTACGTCAAGGTGCCGGACGCAGGGTTTGCGAACAGCCGAAGAAGCACTGGAAAGCAACATGGAGGCTAACGTTTGTGTGTATGGAACAAACGAGTCGATGTCGACGCCTGTTTGGGAAAGATACAGGAAGAATGAACAGACGTGCACAGACTCGTTGCTGCGAGTTGCTCAGACTTTGGCTATTCCTTTTTACTCAGAGATTAGCTGTAGTTGCCACGGTGACCCCTCAGAATGCCACAGCGATGTCACAACAGCAGCCCATAGTGTGGTTTTAGGCAGCATAACGTGTTTTATTTTGAAATCAGGACTCATCGGTACTTTTAATTTATTTCTCTGCAGGTGATTAGTTTTTGGACAAAAGGCTGCTTGTGTTGTTGTTACAGAATATTTCTTCTCATGTTTCTGTTCAGACAATAAAGTATTTTGAGATTCTAAGAGCCTGCGGTGACCAGGAAGTAGCTAACACCAGCTAGTTGTGTGTAGTTGTATTTGTGTTGTTTGTGATGTTGTTCTGTCACTGCTGTGAGTTGATGAAGGGTCTGCAGATAAAGATTAGCTTTAGGCTAATGTTTGCGTACAACACTGTAGATTGTCATGTACAAAGAAGTAAAACTTCAGGTGTATGTCAGATGTATCAGCAGTGCGACAGTCCCTCCTCCACGAGGGTGTTCTAACGCCACATTGAAAATAAAGTCCCAAATGTAGGAGAAATAATTATAATCTTTCAAGAAAGAAGGTCATGAGAGTACAAGATCAAAGTCGTAATCTTACGAGAAATCAGGCTGGAATTTTACGAGAATAAAGTCATAACTTTACGAGATTTTATGTGGGAATAAATAAAAGAGGCAGGTCCTTGGACAGACACACACACACACACACTCATTCAGGCCCCATTTACAAAACAACGGTCTGTTTTGTTTTCAGTTGCTGTTTTCAAATCGTTCACCGTGCAGACGGCCGTGCACACCAGACAGCAGGAAACACCAGAAACGCTGTAGTTCACATGCCAGGCCAGTAGTTGGCGGTGTGATTTTGTCATGGACTAAAACACGCGGATGAGTAGAGACACATTTCTCAACGCAATAAAAAAGAACTTGGGCACTACAGCGAGTGAAAACAATCGACCACAAGCTTAGTAAACGTGCCCGTTTTCTAAATGTTGCGTTTTCCTGTTTACATGGAGACGGAGACGTTTTCAGAACTTGACACTCTGGAGCCGTTTCCGTAGACAGACAACCAAAATGCAACTAAAGTTTAAAACAGCACATAGGATATAAATGTTTCTGCAGGAGATCTGCTCAGCGAGGAGCAGGAGAGATGACCACGGGGGCGGAGTTTTTAGAGAAGCACGTCAGAGCTGCGGTATCGACGTCATAAAGGAGACCGGACCCCCACCGGTAGCTCACAGACAGCCCCACCCTCTGAGGACCAGGTCCTGGTCTCAGCCACACGGTCTAGACTGAGCAGTGTCAGTGCTCGGGCCACCTCCCGGGCCGTGGCGCGGGCAGAGGAGTCGCTCGTGCAGGAGCACAAGCACGTGCAGCGCAAACATTACAGTATGACTCCTCCCTCGTCTCCTGCTGTTTCCGCAAAGTCCGCCGGCTTCTGCTATGAGCACTTTGCATCGAGTCCATTTGCTGCTGCTCTCAGTTGCATTTCTGACTCTTGAATCTTGTCTAAATTTTTGCAAAGCAAATTGTTAGCTCCCGTAGCGAGAGAGCCCTGAGTAGCGAGTGCGGACAGACCTAGTTTAGCGTAATGGCTGTGACTCAGGCATATGAGGAGGATGCCGACACGAGGGCTTTTCAGAATTTAATTGTCTGTGTAACGGAGTTAAAAATGCACCCTTATTATTTATTATATTTATGTTGTATTTGGTTTGTGAATTTTATCTTAGTCAAATAGTTTTATTTTCCTTTTACCTGTGGGAGGGCACGTTGCTGCACTCCGCTTTGTTTTTGTTCCTCCTGAGCCCCCGTAGTTTTCCAGGCTTCTGTAGCCCCTCCCTTCTTCCCCTCACGGTGACGTTCACAGTGGCTGAGGGTTATTTGAAATAAGGGACGGATGACGACAATTGATATGTGTAAATTGTCGCCCGCAGGTTTGAGTCAAAATAAATATGTGTGAGAACGCTACCAATTCCTCCTCCTTCTTCAACTGCCATCCCACATGGGTTACATCTGCAGGAAACAAAACAACACTTTTCCCCCACTTCACCTCAACTCCCTCAGCAGTGCAGAACGGCACTGTGAGGGGAGGATGGGAGGAGCTGCAGAAGCGGCAAAGAGATGAAAAGGTTCCCCTCCACAGGTACGCAGAACAACAGCATAAAATTCACAAAAACCCAACAGAATGTGTCACTAAAACATAAATTCTTACATTTTATTTTAGAAATAAAACTTAATACAGTGCATTTGTAACCCATGTGGGATGGCAGTTGAAGAAGGAGGAGGAATTGGTAGCGTTCTCACAAATATTTATTTCGACTCAAACTCGCGGGCGACAATTTACACATATCAATTGTCGTCATCCGTCTCATATTTCAAATAACCTAAACACACAGAATGACACTCAGTACACAAAGAAAAGAAAACCACAGTCTCTGCACGTAGTTCTGAAACGGGGCAGCCGAGTGGCGCCAAATTCGTAACGTAAAATAGTTTATAAAACTATGTTTCAAACGTTAGAAACTACCGGAAACAACTGGTAAGTATATTAGCATTCTCTGCAAACAATTTACATCACACATTCCAATGGATAAAACTCACGGTTACAATGAAAACGACAAAAATACATGGCGGGATTTCCCGGCAGAACTCACCCTCAGCTCAGGAGGAACAAAAACAAAGCGGAGTGCAGCAACGTGCCCTCCCACAGGTAAAAGGAAAATAAAACTATTTGACTAAGATAAAATTCACAAACCAAATACAACATAAATATAATAAATAATAAGGGTGCATTTTTAACTCCGTTACACATTAGCTGTCCATCGAGCAGACAATGATTAATGACCCACATGAATATTACATGTGTGAATATATTTTTAAGTCTGCTTCCTGTGTGCGCTCTCTGCTAGTCATCCCATGTGTGTTTGTATCCAGGTTTTTGACACCTAATGGGGACATTTTCCAGCACAAACACTGACCTTGTGGGGACCTGTAGGTGTTTACGGGGACCACAGAACAAATACCAGGTCACAGTCCCAATAAGGGTAGCTGCACAATCCTGTGTGTGTGTGTACGTGTGTGAGAGTGTGTGGGGACAGCTGGCGAGGCGGGGGGGGGTGTGGCTCTTTGTCACCAGACTGGGGATGGCTGATCTTTGACCTCTTCACTCATCTCAATATGTTTTTCCACAGTGAGTTGTTATTAGCATGATTAGCATCGTAACGTTCTGGGCTGCTGGGAGCTCGTCTGTCATCCCCCCGTCCTCTTTCAGGTTAAACCGATCAACGTTGGCGTCACACTAACAACACCATAATGAACAACACTCCGTGACACATTCCAAACTGAACTTAACTCAACTCAATATTTTGACTTTGTGTCTCACAAGTCTGAGAATAAGCCGGATTCTTCCTTTATTCTGAGGAAAAACAGAATTCTGAAGGAAAACAGCTAAAGTCAGGATTCCGAGAAAATGCAGAGTCAGAACACGAAACTTTCAGGTTTGTCTGTAATCCAACCTCCATCTTATTGTGTCTATTCCTGCACCGAAACGGGGAATTCAAGCAGTCGTCTGCGTCGCTTATCTAACGTGGTGA
>KV751377.1:5074901-5097591 GCA_001698575.1 Mola mola | reverse complement strand
CGGCGCGCTCACGCCTGGGACTGCAGGGAATTCTGGGATGGCACATTTTCAATCGACTTTTCAACCGTGGAGTTCAGCTCAGCTGCGCCTCTGGTTGCATTGACCTGCAGGTTGTAAACTGGATTGCTGAGTCAGCACAGGGGCGGGGGCCTCCTCTCCTCCATCCCACTGAGCGTCGGACGAGACGACAACACGCGTTTAATGTTCGCGGTGCGTTCAAAGTTTATTTTCCCCTCAGACAGGATTTAATGGTGAAAAAAGAGAGAAGTGATTGATTTCCCGCCAGGGTCAGAGAGGTGTCCGGGGCCCAGAAAGCCCAGCATCAATCATAACCATCCTGATAATAATGACAACCACTTTATATTCTGAACCAAAAACACCTCCAATTTTAAACGTTTACAAATATTCTTTTTCTTTCTGGAAACACTGGAGGAAAATCCACTGGACCCCCTGCTGGGGATGAAATATTTATACTTTTATAGAGAAACATATATTTGATTATTGGTTATCAATTATTCCCTGAGTTTATCCAGAATGATGTTGTCACTTGCTACACCTAATTCACTCCATCAGTCGGACCAATTTTAAATGATTTGGAAAAACAAACTTCAGAGTCTTACAAAAGTTCGAGTGGATGTAATAAAAGATTTGGAAAACGGAGGTTTATGAGAAATATGTCGCTGGGATGGATCTTCTATGATTTGGTCTCCTCTGCAGGTGGAAAAAAGATTCAAAGACCAGATGTGACTCAGTGGATAAGATGCATGTTAACATCTCTTCCTCTTGAAAGGATTCTATATATATTAAAATCAAGAAAACATTTGTTTGAGAAAGCTTGATCGATTGCGATTGATTACGCTGAGAATGTAGCTTTAATACCTGAAGAAGGTATTAAATTTGTGGGTTCTGTGCTTGTGACCTGTTTTTCCCCATCAGCTATTCTTTTGTCAGGAAATTTGCACTTGCAAGAAGAGTTATGAACGATTTTTGATGCTTTCAATGTACCTTATTTTACAAATGTAGATTTCCTGGGCTAAACAGAGGAGCAACGTTCAGTGTCTGCTGTTGTTTTTAATAAGTATGACTTCTGTATTATTGTGTCTAAAAAAATTGTCTCTGTATGTTACTTAAAATTTAAATAAAAATATTGTTGAAAAATAAATAGTAATAAATTTACATACTTCATAAGTAGAATTTCAAAAATTAACCGACGTTGATATTTTGATGCAATTACAAAACAACCCAAATTACATTATTTGAAATACTTTGACTTTTCCTTGACTGTAACAGCTTTAATTGCATTTATACATACAGTATATATGTTTAGAATCAGTCACAGAGGTCCTGCTGAGAGTCCCCAGATGTCCTGTTTCACCCCAAACTCAAGAAACTCTCAATTAATCACTGATATTCATCCTTGAAGTGAGACCCGAGCAGACCAAGGACACGCTGGAGAGATTATATCTCTCGGCTGGCCCGGGAACGTCTTGGTGTCCCCCCGGAGGAGCTGGTGGAAGTGGCCGGGGTCTGGACCTCCCTGCTCAAACTGATCCCCCCGCGACCCGGACCCAGACCCGGACCCAAACCCGGAGAAGCGGCAGGAAACGAAACGAAAACGAAACGGAATTCATCCTTGAGCGGCTTCTTTGATCTGGATACTGGTGTGTTTTGAGACTCTGGGATTGAAAAGTCTCTCGCAGTTATACGGAAACTTTGCAAAGTGATAAAACTTTATTTTCTGCCACCAGCATGAAGAAATGATGCGTTCACGGCGCAGCACCACGCCGCCATCTTGTGTCCGGGTCCCGCCCCCGTGGCGAAGCTCCGCCCGGCGCGGCTGAACTTCGGACGCGGAGGTGAACTTCTGCCCCGGGCTGCGCTCCCGTGACGCGGATTTAGTCCCTGAAGGTTGGTTCCCAGGGCGTAGAGAGGCCACGGTGCTCAGGTAGGTCTGCGTGGGACGGTCGGAGTGACTCTCCCCGGATGGAGGGTCTCTGTCCCGGCTGTGCTGATGAGCTCTGAGGGCGGGAGCCGAACAAACGGGGGCTCCGCGGAGAAGCTGGCTCCTGCTGATGCGTTTAGAAAAAGACGTTGATAGCTGTTTTCATGACAACGAAGAGCAAAGGAAATGGATAAGGAGAAACTACCTGACCTGTGATCAGAGTTAAAGCTAATGTCTGATGTCAATGTGTAATTTTTGAGTCATTATTGAACTTTTGCCCCCGTGTTTATGACGTCACGTTGTTGCGGGATCAACGCGACAGAATTATTGTCATTTTTCCGACGGTATGTGAACACGGCAATCATGGGGCTCCGCTGATTGATGTGTTGATCGATTTGAATCTGCAAATTTCAGCGTTGAATCTTGTAAGTTGCCTCCACACTAACCAGCTGTAGCATTGAAACACTGTTTTTGTGCTGACTGCTTGATGCTAATTTGAAATACAGGGTTTTTCCTTGCCAGCGGAGTGTTTTGGGTGTTTGGGTCGAGGCTGTAAAAACCCGCCAGCGCTGGCGGGGCCACAGCTCAGAGAGGAGAGGAAGTAATGCGCTGACACCTTCATGGACATTTCAGTCTGCTGGGAATGACAACAAACTGAGTGACATAAACCCAGAGGAGGTGCAGGATAGAATACGATAACCGTTGGGACAGTGTTTGGGTCCTCGACGGGCCAGTTCTGTCGTCCCTACGCTGAACTTTAGCCACTGAAAATGTCCATGAGGTTTCCTGTTTATTTATGTATCTGTTTACATTCAAATTTTCCACATATTTGATAGGATGAAATATTTAGCGGGAACTGTGATTGGAGCGGTAGGCTAATGGCTATGCTAGCTCTGCTCAGCTTAGTTCCAGCAGGCTAAATAATCCAGTCCAGGAAGATAATATTGTAGAAAATGACCCTTTTCCTCGTGACAGAAGATCTTTCAGGTTCCACGTTGGTGGGATTTGACACCATCCAAATTGAACGTTGGTTGTCATGGTGAGAAGAGTGGAGAGTTGACTCATGGGAATGAAACCTTCAGCTGGCAAAAAATAAAAGTTCTTAAACTTCTGGGGTGCACGGAAAACTATCTCGAAAAACTGTCCTAACTCTTCACCAGTCATAATATCTCTCTCGCAAAGTAGGCCTGAATTACTTGGCAAAGTTAGCGAAAGCTAGAAAAAAGGTGCTAGCCTATATGTCGAAAGTTAGCGTTTGTATTCACATCGTGAGTTGATGTTGGGATCATTTATTAACTTCCTTTATCGTCCGTTAGTCTGTTTGTTCTACAGCTACCGCTGCCTCTAGCAGCATCGGACATTTCGACTCGTCTTTCTTCTGCTCAGTAGATGTTTCGCGTGAGCACGAGAACATTTCAACATTGTCTTTTTTTCCCGATGTCCGCTCAGGGGCTGCGTAGAAACCTGAGGTGTTTGGACTTTGTAAATGTCGAAACGCTGGTGTTGTGTGACTTCCAAACGCTCTTGTGTTGGGGCAGGATGGACAGACAGAAGTGTTGCGTGAAGCTGTCAGTCCGGCCGTCCAGAGGACTGCTGGATGAGAAGTTCGCCGTCCTGGTTCAGAACGTCCCCCCTGGTTTCCAGCTGACCGTCCACGCCCGGCACAAGTGTGAGGACGGACACAGCTGGGAGGCGTTCGGCCACTACACCGCCGATGCCTCGGGGACCGTGAATGGTGTGAAGCTCAGTGCTGGGACGTTCTGGAAGTTAGTGATGGAACTGTGCAGGGAGGATGAACCTCATTAGAAATCATTTTTCATGTCTAGTTTCAGAGGACCCCAGTCTGGGTGGGACCTATTGTGGGGTGGAGCAGATGGGTCTGCTGTGGAGCCTCAGACCAGTTCCAGGCAGTAAACCTGGGCTCAGGTACGTTGCCACTGAAGGATCTGTTCTCACCGTATCCAACATCACAGCTGACTTTTCCCATCATCCCTCAGGATGAGGAAGATGAACGTCCAGACTCCCATGGAGGTCACAGTCTCGGCGTACCCGGGTCACCAGACTGAGGGCTTTGCCGATCAGGTTCCCCTGGCAGGTGTGGTGGTGGAGCGCTGGTACATGGCGCCCGGCGTCCACAGGATCCCGATCTCAGACGACGGAGTCACTGCGACCCTCTTCCTGCCTTCAGGTAGGACCAGAAGAAGAGTTCAGTCTGAGGTTCTGTGTTTACCTGTGAGCACAGAGCTGGACGTCAGGAATGTGTTTGGCTGTGTAACCGAACTGTGTTCTTGTTTTTAAGGACCAGGACCTTTCCCGGGCCTCCTGGATGTGTGGGGGGGTGGAGGGAGGTTGGTGGAGTACCGAGCGGCACTACTGGCCTCCCACGGATTCGCCGCTCTGGCCCTCGACTACCTGACCCCTAAAGTCACCATGGGGACAGGGAAGATGGTCGGCAACGATTACTTTGAGGTAAACCAAAGGCAAACCAGCCGAACCAGGTCCACCAAAAAACTGAAGTGTTTTACATAACGTGGACTCTGGGGGGCAGCATTTTACCCGAAACCAGCTGTCGGCATGATGGTCGTCGTCAAAGGGCCGAGTGTAACCGTATGACTATTCGTCAACCTCTTTCTTTTCACATTATTATCCGAGTGTGATTGTTATTGATTTTAGCAAGAAATCAATGAATAAGTGACTTTGAAGGAAGAAAAATAAGGGCAGGGAGATATTCAAGTATTTTTTCATTCATTTTCTACCGCTTATCGGGTTAGGGGTCGCGGGAGCCTATCTCAGCATCTTGGGGCAAAGGCGGGGTCACCCTGGACAAGTCGCCAGTTCATATAGAGACAAACTACCATCCACACTCACATTCATACCTACGTGCAATTTAGAGTGACCAATTAACCTACTAACCCCCAGTTTAGCATGTTTTTGGACTATGGGAGGAAACAGGAGAACCCACGCAGACACAAGGAGAACACGCGAACTCCACACAGAAACGTCCTGACCCGGAATCGAGCCCAGGACCTTTTTGCTGTGAGGCGACAGTGCTAACCACTGCACCACTGTGCCGCTTACAAGTATTTTACAGTTTAAAAAAAACCAGACTTGGTCACACCAACATATGCTTGCGTATCAGTGTATACACCTTTACTTCGATGTTTAAATATTTGTGGACACACGCTCACATTTCCGTGTTATTATAACTTAAATCCCACTACTTCATCAGATTGAGAAACCATTACTCCCATCATAACAAAGTTCTTCTTTTGCAATCAGACAAATATTATCAGGCACTATGTATTCTATGTCATTTTATATATACAGTATTTATCGATCTGAAAATCACTTTAGGATATGCTGATATCAAAACACTGCCAACTAGTGTCCAAATGCCTTCACTGTAACCGATTGGATTCAGTTGTGTGAGTCTGTATTTTAAAAAGTAATATTCTTTCCAAGCTCTCGTGGGCCACATGAAATGATGTGGCCTTGAGTTTGTCACGTGCTCCTTGTATAAGGGGACCTGTCCCGTTCCTGTGGCGAATCTGTGGCTCCAGACAGCTGCCTGTGTCCCAGCAGATGAAAGATCGTACCGTGTTTTAATTCTGAGCTCAGTGCCGTCAAACAGTGTCACGCTTTTAATTACGCCAACATCCTCAACCTAACAGGTCAATGCCAGCCGGGGTCTCTCTGAGGTTTCTGCCTTTCCTCGCTGCTGCTCGTAGGGGAATGTCGGTGTCTCCTAATCAATAACTAATTGGACTGATAATAAAAGAGTCTTGTGTAGAGCGGCTCTACAGGTGTCATGATGACTTTAGTTGTGAGTTGGCGCTCTGTAGGTAAAACTGACACGGTGACAACATCCCGTGTTGGTGCCGGTTGACCACAGCATGACCGTTTCAACCGCAGACTGTATATTGAATGTTTGATGAGCTGTGCTGAAGCTCACACACGCTTACTGCACGACGGTTACGCATTATGTGTACATACGCAGAGGATCGTTCTGGTGACCACAAGAGGAGCTTTGAGCCGGGGAATCCTCTGACTGGCAGATGTCCTGAGGCGTGGCAGGTCTTTCTTTTGGGCTGTCATTCAGGAGCCAAGGGGTTGTGTCCTGCGTGCAGCTGGTCTCTTTGACTTTGACTTAGTTGTAAGACTTTTGTTTTGGCCGTAGTTTGGTTTCTTTTCGGCTGTAGGCTGGGTTTAGCAAAAGGTTGTCTTTTGTATTAAAGTAATAAGTCGATGTTGACACAGCAAAATAAATCATGTCCGTCAGATGTGACCCGACGACCCAGTTGGAGACAATGAGAACATGAGAAGGACGGACGACGTTTCTGGCGTGTGTGCGTGTGAGTTTGTGTCAATAAACATGGTTCAGCGGTTCATTCACCTTCCCTCAGTGTGGAAATTTCCACACTGTTATTGTTATTATTACAGTTGTACTTTAAGAACGTGAGACCTCCTAAAAATGGGCTTTAATTTTACACAGTAAAACCTTAGCATCAGTGATGTACCCTGATGCTGCCATATTTTAGTCTGTGGGCTTCAGGCAGCAGGTTTGATTGGCTGAAGGCGATTGGTTCCCAGCAGCTCCAGACGCAGTCCGAGCAGAACCAAAGCTCGGTCTGGGAGGTCCAGTGGCGGAAATGTCAAGAAAGGAGCGAGTGCAGGACAGCAGGGAGTGGCAGTTACAGACTTTTCCCCCGGGGTTTTATAAGCTGCCCATGTTGCGTGACTACCTTTATCTTTGGCCCGTCGTTCAGATAAGAAGCAGTTCCACAAACAAGATTCCAACACTTTACAGCAGCCTGCGTCACTCTGACGATTCCGGGACGAACCACTGAGCTGCAACGCCTCGACTTCAACAGTGAGGGCAGTCTTGGTTGGTTTCCATGGAGACTAAGGCCATGTTTAGATGGCAGCAGCGCTGCCAAAAACAGAGAAGTTTGAAAACATCTGCGTTTAGACGACAATGTTGTGAGAAGGTGGGCTGAAGATGTGAAGTACTGAATTCTCTTGTTATCCTGCTGTATATAACTTGGATGGTGATAACAGGAACAAAGTGAATGACCTGCTGACCAGAATGAGTCTGTAGTCTCGTACAGAAAACATGACTTCTTCTACTGTCACTGTGTGGTGTTGGCTGCCCTCCATCCGGTGATTTCGCACCTGTTACTGATAGATCCCATGTAACCAGCTTCTCAATCCTGTCATTTCGTCTGTGTCGCTGGTTTGTTCCCTCTGCAGAAAGCCTACCGAATCCTGGAGACACACCCACAGGTCATCGGCAGCAGGATCGGCATGTTGGGTCTTTCCTTCGGCACCAGTGTGAGCCTGAAAATGGCTGTTTTCTCCCAGGTTATTAAGGTAAGGAAGCCAGAGATGAAAGTTCTTTACTTCTTGAACTTAATTATCTCTCAGGTGACACCCAAAACACCGCATGGCACCAGCGCGTCAATCAATTCAACAGGGCAATATGTGCTGCCGCCCCACAGAAACTGCTCCAGAACTGCCAGAGGAACGTGGCAAAGAAATTAAAGTATGACCTGACCTCAGAATTCCCCAGAACCAAATCTGATGGAGCAACCAGGAGAAGTGCCTGGAAACATAAAAAGTTGACCTTTGGCTGGTGAACCTGTCTAGCACCAGGGTGCTGGTGGTGGATGTTTGAGTTGCGTCCTGTGGGTTTTAAGGAGGAGCCACCACGAATTGGTCATGTCGAATTGGGACCTGATGAATTTGGAGGCCGGGTCAACCCATTCAACTCTTCATCACAACTCATGTCCAGAGGCTGTCGCAGAGATTTGGACCTCCACTAGAGCTCCAGATCACTTCGTCAGCCACCAGAGAGAGAACGCACCTGCCGCAGTGTAGCACAAATCTTTGCTCCTGCAAGGTTACGCCTACATGAGCTGCTAGGGGGGAGGGGCAGCCGTGGTTCGGTAACGCTAGCTGGACGATAGCTTGCTGACGTGAGACCTTAAGTTCGTGGTTTCCTCATTTCATAGGCAGATTGAACGCATTGCCTCTAAAGTTGCTGATTCCAGTTCATTCATTTGACTAAAAGCTGAAATGTTTTCAGAGGCGCAGCAACGTCAGGGTACATTCTATTACCTTTGTTCTCTTAGCACCGGAGTTGCCATCGTTTGCGCCTGAAGGTGAAGTCAGGTGACATCACGTGCAGTGGTGATGGCTGCTTGCCTCCCTCCTCCGGTTGGCTTGTTAGAATTGCGGGATCAGCTCTCTTAGAGCTTCCTGTTAGCTCAGTGATGTTGAAGTTAAACTCTCATCAACGTTTGTCACCGAGTGACGAGGCACTCTTTCATACTCGATACTCGGTAAAGAGGCAATGCAGTCGGTGCCTATTGAATGGACCCCGGTACCCAGCTGTAGATGAATCTCACTGTGCTGAGAGATGACAGGACGCCACCGTGTGGTGACGGTGGCTTTTTGCAGCCTTACAAAATTTGGATCCAGATCCGGAAGAAGAGGTTTTACTCAATTTTCAAAATAATCCTGTCCGTACGCGCTAAGCTCTCCAAAACATTTTCCCCCCAATGACAAAACACATTGTTATGTGCCGTCAAATGCTGCCAAGTCAACATGGGGCGATGTAACTGTAACTGTGAGGCCATATTGGCCAATCAGAAGCACAGACAAAGTCTCATTACTAGTTCCACTACACAGAGTGTACGTTAGCCACGTAAACACAAGCTGCTTCATGTAAACAAAAGTGATAGCTCCGCCCACTGATGTCACACAGAAGAGAAACCAAAGCACAGTATGGCGTAACGAGCCAAAGACTGGTTTTTCTGTCCTAAACCCAGTTGGTGTGTGTACAAAAGGCCCAAACGCAACAAAAAACCTGTTTTCAAAAATACCCGCCCACGTGTGGGCGAGGCCTCAGAGGTATTTTATCCATCCCCTTTCCAGGCCTGACCCCCGTAAAGCCCCAATGACGTCTGGAGGAATATCCTGTCAGAAAAGCACATGCCTCCCTCGCTGTAAAACCTCTCTGTGTCGGTGTGTGTCCCCTCTGGCAGCTCAGGTGTGTGGTGTGTATCAGCGGGAGTCACGTGCAGCCCGTTGACGGAACTTTGGAACAAATAATGACTTACTTCAACCAGTAAGTTCATCTGCCACTAGTTCCTTTACTTTGTCCCAGAGAGTCATCCTGTTAAAGTTTGGGTAACGTGTATCCTTTTATTGCCATCAGAAACGTTGAGAAGACTCGGATCAACGAGGACAACCACGTGATCTGGCGAGATCTGCTGCTGCCCATCCCCACCGACCTCACACTCAAAGTGGACGTGAGTACCTGTCGCTCCCATATCCACATGGTTCTCTGGCAAAGACAGTAATTTCTTCCATGTCCTTCATGTCTTTTATGTAACATACAGTTAGGTCCAGAAGTAATTGGACACTGACGCAGTCTTTGTCATTTTGCCTCCATACACCAACACAAAGGATCTGAAATAAAACAATCAACATGTGATCGAAGTGCAGACTTTCAGATTTAAGAGGTTTCACAAAATCACCATTTAGCCATTTTATGCAGAGTAGCACCATTTTCTGGGCCTCAATAGTAATTAGACAGTTGAGGTCCATCCCCTCGCTACTTCAGGACAGGTGAGGTAGATAAAAGTTTGATTTCAGGTGTTGAATTGGCAGATGTTTGATTGGAGCATCAATATGAAGTCCAAGGAGATATCAGTGCAACTTAAGGAGGCAGCATTAGGCTAAAAAGACAAAATAAATTTGTCAGAGAGAACAAAAAACCAAATCAAGTTTGGAACTTTCTTAAAAGGAAACAATCCACTGTTGAACTCAACATCATCGTCCTAAAACTTCTGGACATAACTATAGTATAGCAATAACAATAGGTGAATTATTGTAGTATATTGCATACTGCTGCTCCTATACTTTAACCTGTTGAAGCATTAGGTGCTGAAGTATTATATAAACAAATAATCGCATTGTCAGTCAAAATTCAAGTTTATTGTTCTCTTCTTATAGAGCTACAACATTAAAGAGATGAAATGCTGTTTTTCTCAGCCCACGACAGAGAAACAGAGCAGTAAACATGAAAATACTCTATATACACACATACACACACATTATTCACATACTGTATATACACACACATGTAAATAAACACAGACATACGCACTTATTCATACATATACACCCACACACACATCCACATAAATTATCTATAATCTAAAATCAGTTGAGGACACTGACCTGGCTATAAAACTAACATGTGTGCTTTTAGTAATTCAGAACATCCCTGTTCTGAACTTAAAGACAATTCAGAACAGCGATGAAGAGCACATAGCAAACTTAGCAGCAGTCAGAGCAGAAGTATTTCAACAAACAGTGAGGTGGAGCCTCAGCGAGCCTCAGCGTGCCGCGCCGCGCTCATAATGCAGTATGAGGCTCAGCGTGGACGTGGCTGTCGGCTGTCTGAGCTGCTCTCAGTTTGTGAACTGGATGTTCGGCATCCGTGATGATACGGGATGATGAATCTCCGGCAGGAAGGGGAGGGGCTGTTGAGCCGTTGAGTTGGTGCTGCAATGCCGCTTTGCAATGGCCCAACCAGGAAGTGGAGCCACTGTAGCGGAGTGGAGAACATGTCGTTCGCTGAGTGTGCACCTGGAAACGATGTTATTGACCTCTTCAACAGCTGCTCTGTCAATAGTGAGAGCCATGTAGCATTAATCCTCTGTGTCTGCCGTAAATCCAAGCTATTATCACCGTCATGTGACCATGCCTGCCACACCAGCATCTCTTTGATTTTGTTATTATTATTTATGAAAATTAATAACTTTTTTGAGCACTTTGCAGACACATTAAATCATGGAGGAAATGTTCGTATGCTAAAGGTCTGCCCGATGGGCGGGGGAAAATGCCGCCACTCACAGAAAGTTTCCCCTTGATGTGCTAAATTTGGTACACATGTAGATCCCATCGAGTGTATTGGTGTGATGACCTCAACCCAACAGGAAGTCAGCCATTTTAAGTTGAATATTTCTTGTCATTCGCCTGCAGGTTTAGGACTTACACTTCGGTTGGAATAATCTGACACCGTCGATATGTGTAGCTGTGCTATGTGTGTTTGTCTAGTTGTGGAGGTATGACAAATTTTCATGTTCCCGAAGAAAAGTCAGCGTTACAATCCCCTTCAGAGTATGACATCATCAATCATTGAACGGCCGGTTTGTTCTGAGCTCTGATCGACTGACTGGTTATTTTGTCTGATCTCTGATTGGCTGACTGTGCTGTCTGAGCTCCGATTGGATGATTGGCTGAGCTCTGATTGGATGACTGGTTGTTCTGTCTGAGCTTTGATCGGATGACTGTTCTATCTGAGTCTCCTCTTGCGCTCCTTTCCTACACGTTTTCACTAATCGAGACCATTCAGCTGTGAAAATTTTCAGCTCTCTGAAGACATTCTGGCTTGCATTGTTTCTCATTTCTGTCTTCTATACTTATGTTGTGTTCTCACACAAACATTTTTGGCAAGAAATTAAATTTTTCTCTATCCTTCCGTTGAAGGGACTTTGGTTGCTGCCGTGACAGGTGAATTTCTTTCTTTTATGTAGCGTAGAGACATAAAAGATATAATTTCTCTTTCTCTGTCTACTACGTCTTTCTTAGTCCTCGTCTCCTCTCGTCTGTCTGCACTTCTCTCAGTTTTCATGCAGTCATTTTGATCTTTCATTTTTGACAATATTGAAACTTGGCTTCCAGCTTTTTGAATGATGGATTTCACCATTTTATCTATAGTATATTGCAGTTCAGCTAACATGCCGAGCTCAGGATTTTCTGCTCTTCATTTCACATTTCTGCAAAAGCTTTCAGCAGGTTGAATCCGGTATCCATACATATTTTTATGAATTGATCTCTTCCTGCAGTTTTTGAGATGTTTCAGACTTTAGGTCGTCCTCTGAGGCCTCCTGTGGGACCTGCTGTCTGTCTGATGACTGACAACCATCATCAGAGTCTGGAAGCTGCAGACCTTCTTCCACCTCTGATTTATCTTTCACGTCCACCATTATCAAACCTTTCTTCCTCTGTTTTGGTTTTCCACATGAAAACACAGTCTTCATCTTGACTACAAACTCCTTTACCATTTTGGCGGCGTGACTGACCATAGTGGTGACCTTGTGGTGGGGGATGATGCGCTGATCTAGCAGCGACTGAGCGATTGGCAGACTTTGGGAGAGGGCAGAGCTGATGTTTTCTCTCACCTCTTCGGCAATCAGGTCCGACAGCCTCCTGGAGCTGTCACTGTCCACTTCGTCAGGAATACCCAGGACTTGAGAAGAAATCTGAGGAAGAACGTCATCCAGCCTGGACAGAACATCCTTCTCAGACTCTGGCTGTTGTGTGTTCTTCAGAGCCGTGAACACGCTGTTTGTCACCGACGCTATCGTGTCTAAAATCAGCTCCGCTAACACAATTTTGGTGGTGTCGTCAGGGGAGCCGGATTTCAGCGACGTCCACTGTTCCTGTGTGATCCTTTCAAAAAAGGAATCAATCAGCGGGCAAACGGGATTGACTTCGAACTCCATCTGCGCTGTGTCTCTTCTCTCCATTTCACTAGTTGCAAATCACAATGTGCTTGATTAAGATGTGTAGGCAGGAATGTTGAGGATTCTTTGATGCTTTACAGCAGCTGGAATCCTCAGGTACATTACTGTGACGATTCCCTTCACTTCAAAGACTTTCTGAACTTCAAAGCACCAAATAATGATGTCATAATCAAAGCAAATTGTGATGAAGCCACATCCCCCAAAACAGCGGCTGGAGCTTAGCAAGGTTGCTAGACATGTTCATTTCAACTTTCTTATTTTCATGTAAGTCAGATGATGTGTCAAAATAAATTCCAGCAAATCAGAAGGTACGAATCGTCTAAAGTCTCCACCTTAAAAAAGTTGGAGGCCTGGATATTGTAGAGTTGTCCTGGCTGGCACATCTCTGCAATGCTCCATGGAGATCAGGGACATTGCCTCTGGAATGGCAGACCAGGGTGGTTGTCCACACCACCCAGATGTGGTCCTGTTAGCTCCACTGAACAGTGACCTCCAGCTTGCACTGTGAAACAAATGGACAAAATGAATTTCCTCTGCAGGGCGGCTGGACTCGTCCTTAGAAACAGGAGGAGGAGCTCAGAGTCAAGCCGCTGCTCCTCCTGCCTGGTTCAGGCACCTGGTTAGGATTCCTCCCTGATGTCTCCCAGGGGAGGTGTTTTGGGAATGCCCATCTGGAAGGAAACCTGGTGCAGACCCAGGACACGCTGGAGAAACTTTCTCTGTTCAGGAACGCCTCAGTATCCTCAGAAGTATCCTCAGAAAGACTGAGAAAGGCTGCTGATGTTCAGCCATCTGTAGGTGCCGGCTGCACACAAAGTCCTCAAAGCACATTTTATGAGTCGAAATAATGTTTTTACGTTTGGTGTATAGATTCCATATTTTTACAGCTGGAGAATGTTTGAATTTCTCTGGGCCTGCAGAAATGATAAATCCAAATTAGAATGTTGACAAATAAGCATTTTTGGATAAATTAATTACGAGTACTGTGTGAGAATCCACAGCTGATTGTGGTGTTTTGTCTCCGAGCAGGTGGGACGACTCCAGATTCCTCTGTTGCTGGTTGTAGGTGAAGATGACCAGAACTGGCCCGCGTACGAGTCTGCAATGGACGTGAGTTCAGACACCTGAAGCACACTGTGAACAAGCTTGGTCCAAAGGTTGCACCATTACTGCTCACTGGCAGGAAGCTGAAGAGCTCCTGTGGTACACGGCATCCCAAAATGACCAATACTAAGAGAACACAAAACAAGACAATAAAGTATGTTAGTCCATAAATAAAGCACTAGATATTAATACTTTCACAGTGTGGTTGAAATGTATTTTACTTGTAATGTAAATGGGATTTCCAGATTTGTTATTATATCACACACATAGCAAAATTAAACAAACAGAATGAGAAATTAAATAAGTATAGGTTTTCCTCAGGTTCTGTGGCTGGTTACTGGCTCCGCGCTCCACTGGATTCTATGGGTGTTGCTCCAAACTCAATCGCCGAAAGTGTCGCCATCCAATCAGGATCCGCCTACCAGAAACCCCGGCACATACGAGCCCATGAGACCTCCCCCGTCCCGGTGCTCCACACTGCCCCGCCTGTTCTCGCTACCGGCCGGGTGGATTTTGTCAGGGTGTTGGACTGCACAGACGTCCTCTAATCAAACCTGAGCCGTCAAACCTACTTGTAGAAGAAGGGTTACAATAACATAACCTGTCCTCCTCTTCCCAGATGAAGGAGATGATGGAGCGGGCGGGGAATAGCCATCTGCTGACTGTCCTGTCGTATCCAAACACTGGTCACCTGATCGAACCTCCCTACTCACCCCATTTTCGAGTCAGCATCTTTAAAACCATCCACGGCCAAGAGAAGCGTAAGCTCACCGTCGCGCTGACCAAACCTCGGCCGACATCAGGTGTAAGGGTGGAACTCTGATGGCTGTTTCCTGTCGTCTCTGCAGTGATGGTCCTGTGGGGTGGAGAGACGATGGCCCATTCTCACGCTCAGGAGGACGCCTGGAGGAAGATCCTGGTCTTTCTGAGGGAGAATCTGTACAGCGGCATGAAGCCCGGTGTAACTTCGTTTCTGTAGCCATGGCAACAGCCAATGAATTCAACATGATCGCAGTTGAAGCTCTTCCCCCTCTGCGGTGGACAGGAAATGGTCCCGCAGCGGCTCAGCTCTCTAATCTGAAACGTTGAGCTGTTCACGCCCGGCGAGCTCAGACACGTGTGTGTGTGTGAGGTGGTTGAGGCACATTTCTGTAATTTAACAGTCTTGTCTTTAATAAACACGGAGTTAATGTAAAAAAATTCAAAGGATTATATTTTATCTTGGTTGTTTGTCATCCAGAATGCAGCAGTTGGATCAGAAAAGTCATTTAAACATAAAGAAATGTAAACACCTGGCATGGATTCAGTGTCTTTACGTCAGAAATGAGCTGATTTCACAAATCTTCCACGAATCGTAACTGAAGAAACACTTCCAGAACTTCTCCACCACTCCTCACGTGCGGCCTCCACCTGCAGACGTGACCGCCTGATTGTCTGTCTGTCGTGAGAAGATGAACCCTCAGAGCTGTTGAACGAGCTTCTCAACACGTTTGAAGGTCCAGTTTCTCTCTGAGGACTTGAAAGTTTGGAAGCTCTGAGTTACGTTGTCTTGTGTTGTGATTGCTGCCACTGTCTTTGTATTGCACACGTCAGCATGAAATTCAAGTTGAAATCTACTATACAACTACAGTTTTCAATACGTGTGGGATATTTATGAAAAAAGTCCAATTTAAATGAGCATTTTCCCATAATTGTACATTTTAAGACTGTATTAAATATTGAAATTCAGCATCAGAAACATGTCATGTGCACTTTTGGTGTCATAGTGACAGTTAAAATGCAATTTTTCTAAAGATTTGAAAATGAGATGTCAATTGTCTCCATTTTCATTTTCCAGCACTTAACCTGCTTAAATCTGCTACCTGCCAACCAACTGGAACGAGAACGGGACACTTTCAATTTGAGCAGTGTTCACTGTCAAGAACTTCATGTCTTTTAAAAATGAAATTTTGGTTTTCATTTTAACGTGGTCCTAAAATGCCCAAACAAGTATGAGAAATGCTAATTTAAATTGGATTATTGCGTTTTCATTTAAATATCTAATTTAAAGACTTAAAAATCTCACGAAGGTTGAAAATTCTAATTGTAATAAAGCCTCCTATAGGCTTCCATACATGAGATCCAGACTGGACACTGGGACAATTAAGTGTCAATACATGACCTGGACGTGAGCTCGACCCAGATCAGGTCCATTCAGGGCCGCAGGCGGAGCAGATTAATAACAAGGGCACGGCCACGTCTCTGACATCATGTGTTTCTTCAGCCTGAAATAAGGGTCTGTGTGTCTTGCTCAGGTGAGTGTCAGCTGGTGAACGAGACGCAGCTGGAGAAGCGTCAGCTCCATCAGAACTGGGTGGAGCCAAGGACTTAAAAAAGCATCTGCTGCTCAGGAGGCTTCCTCACACTAAATTTGTGAACATGAAGTGGTGTGTACGAATCCTCCTCTTCTGTCTGTTCTGCGGTGCCGCTGCTCAGAACCTCAACTGGAATGTTCAGCCTGCAGCTGGCAGGTTTGGAAACCAGAGACCAGCCCACCCTGGAGTCCAGCTTCCAGCAGGTACACCTGATCCACAGCACCTGCACCTCTCTGCCACCATAATACAGCTTTCACACATTAAGGGGGAATTATCAGCTTTTTCAACGTAAGCTGTATTTATTGAAATCTGATCTAAAACTCCACAAAATGCGTCTTTTAAAATCACTCCAGTTTGCTTGCAAGGACTGAGGAGCTCGATAAGGTTACAAAATGAGCGGAGCTCTGTCAGTGATGGGAAGCAGAAACGGATCTCATCCTGAATCCGTCCCTGAGTCACGAACACACTGCAGAAATCTGCTCTGTATTGGCAGAGAACAAGTCCATCCGAGCCTCTGCACGTTGTAGCCTCGTCGAACTACTTGCTTCTCCATACTGCAATAACGTTAAATGATCCAAGTTGAAGATTTAGAGCTGGGGTGTCAAATTAACTATGGTGCAGGGGCCACGTGCATCTCGGGGGTTGGGGCTGACCAAAGGGAACTTTAGCCTAACAATAGATAAAAGCGTGAACAACATGTCTCTTTAGCTGATGGGTGACACCCTCCCCTCAGACCTCCTCCAGAAGAAGCAGACTTTCGATCAGCCGTTGTCCTGGAGGTTTCCGGATCCACCGGCCGAGGAGGAGCCTCGCCTCCCTCCAAACTTTGAGCTGAGGACTTCGATGGCAGCCGACAGCGTCGGCGCCATCTGCGGGGAGAGCTCTGTCCGGGTGGAGGCCAAAAAGGACCTGCTGGGGGTCGGCAAGCCTGTCCCGGCGGCAGACGTCACGCTGGGAGGGTGTCCGGCCACCGGGGAAGATCCGGCAGCCCAGGTCCTGGTCTTTGAGTCCGAGCTACACGGATGTGGCAGCCAGCTACTGGTGAGGTTTCAGTGAGTGAGTGAGAGTGAAGTGTCAGTGATATTTGGGTGACTTCTGCTGGTGAAATCTTGTTGGTGAAACAGATTAATGACGGTTATAATCTCATTGTTTCACTGGTTTCAGATCTACTGATATTTACTTTTATTTGCAATAACACTTTAAGGCTCATATTCTGAAGGTCAATCTGTAGTTTCACCTATAGACTGTAAATGGTCTGTGTGAGCGCTCCAAGTGAGGTCAGACCAACTCCATCGCCCCCTGGTGGCTGGCTGCATCATGACTGACAGCTGAAATCTGATCATAATTAGATGGGTGCCTCCTGGTCTTGCTGATTGGAATCCAAATGACATCACCTGCTCAAGATGACAGCATTCAGTTTGATTTTTGGTACAGTGGGAGACACGGCGGTCATCTTTGTTTAGGTCGGTGGTTTCGCGCTTTGATTGTTTCAGATGACCGAGGACTCGTTTGTCTACGACTTCACGTTGCTCTACACGCCCAGTCCGCTGGGAGACGGCCGAATCGTCCGCAGCAGAGACGTCGCGGTCGGCATCCAGTGTCACTACCCGAGGTCAGATCTCTTCGCACGCTTTTGTCGTCTCACGATAAATATCTGATTAAAGGAAGTGTTGTGTTGTGAAGGACTCGCGACGTGAGCAGCAGCCTGCTGAAGCCGACCTGGGCGCCCTTCAGTCTCAGCAAAGTTTCAGAGGAAAGTCTGTACTTCTCCCTGCGGCTGATGAGCGGTGGGTTTATTCAAACGTCCGAGCTATCGAAGTAAACACTCCCCTCTGTAGTTTATCTGAAGTGTCATAAAATCTTAGTTTGAACATGAGCTAGCAGCTACAGCCCTGAAAACAAAGGTTCATCAGAGGTAGGAAGCTGCAGTGGGTCCGTTTCCTGTAAATCCTCAGATGATTGGCAGTTTCCTCGTCCGTCCGCTCAGTTCCTGATGGGAGACATGATGAAGTTCGAAGTGTTGGTCAAGCAGTTTTACCACGTCCCCCTCAGAGTGACGGTGGACAGCTGCGTGGCCACGGTGGCCCCCAGCATCGACACCGTCCCTCGATACGCCTTCCTGGGAAACAGTGGGTGAGCTGACTGTTTGAAATTTGAGTAATTTGATCCAGGCGTTGCCTTCGCTTGTCCTGTCTGACGGACGGCCCTCTGTGGTGCCTTCAGGTGTCTGTTTGACAGTCAGTTGACGGGCTCCTCCTCTCAGTTCTTGCCTCGGTCTCAGGACGACAGACTGCTGTTTGAATTGGAGGCATTCAGGTTCCAGCAGAACGACGTGGGAGTGGTGAGACTTCCTGTTTATCGGCGGGAAATACACGGTTTGTTTCCATGCAAGCAAACGAGAACACGCTGTCTTTGTGTTCAGATCTACGTCACCTGCAGCCTGAAAGCCACAACGGCTGCCGCAGCTATCGACGCCACCAACAAGGCCTGCTCGTTCTCCAACGGGTGAGATGGCATCAACACTACAACTCCCATCATCCTCTGCCTCATGCCTCCAGTTTTACATGCTGATTATCTGAGTCTTACTGCTTCAACTCGTGAGATTTTGATTGACAGGTGGAGGGAGGTGAGTGGCAGCCATCATGCCTGCACCTGCTGCGATACCAACTGTGGGACAGGAAGCCAGAGTCACCCGACAGGAAGTGGTAGGTAGTGGTAAAAGACACTGCAGATAAAAAAAAAAAAATAGTCATACATGGTTCAGATTAAAGTTTCCATTAAGGTGAAATCGGTGATCCAGAGTTAGATTCCCTTAAATTAAACTTGTGTTGCAGCTGCTCAGTGGAAACAGGAAACAACTGTTGGACCAATCAGGGTGGAGGAGAGGCATCTCCATTGAAACATGTTTGTGTGATTAAAGCTGCTGTATTCTGAGACCTGCTGTATCGTGTGTTTACTGAATTTCTGATCCCAGTGAACTTAAACTGGGTTGACTGTTAATGGGAACAGAAGCTTTTTTTTTTTTTTTGAGAAAAGAGTTGAGTTACATCAGTGACCGAATTTATAACACGAGCCTGATTGGGGAGGTCGAGAGCAGCTAGCCAGCTCGGTGACCTCCAACATTTACCCAGTTCACTCTCCAGTCCAAATGTGTGTTGGTGCCAAACCGGACAAAACTCCCCTGACATGTTCTGAATATTCCGGTTCAGTATATCCTGGGTGTTGTGCTCATGATTTGTCCATTTTGACCTCTGAAGATCAGGATCTGCTGATTAAAGCTTCAAACTGAGTGCTGTTCACAAGTGAGGCTTCAGTGAAGAAAAGAGCTGGTAAACGGATGTGACTTAATGATGGAGGAAAAACTGATTAATAAAAAAAAAATAAAACCCTTATTTTGGCCAAAGGTCAAATCTACATTAAGGTCGTTGTCATCGTAGGCCCAAAACATTAAAACTAGGCCTGTGATGTCATCAACGCAGGTGTAATGTGCAGCCAGTGGTGACATCTGCTGTTGTATGATGGGATGTAATGATGCTCTGAGCTGTTGGAAAACAAAAAATTGAGTCATCGAGCCAGTTAAGATGTTATGAGTTCCGATACACATTTTTAACAGCAGATGGTGATGGTGTATACTGTGATTTTAGCCTCATCTTCACACTGCTGAGCAGTGGCTCCACCTCCAGTCATTTCAGTGACGGGTCAGAAGAGGAACCAGGAAGTGGTTTCAAAACGACCACCTTAAAGGGCAGAGCTGCTTCCATTGAGTCTCGTGCTTGATTCCCAGAAGTTACAAACTCCAGCTTTATGACAAAAGGTTTTTCTTTCTCATTTACAAAGAAAAAGTGTGCAGTTGACCTCCCGACCTCACAATGAAGATTTTTTTAGTTGTGAAAAGATTACAAATTTTTTTTTTTTTTTTTTTTTTTTTTTTTGTCTGAGAAACAAAGGGACACTAACATTTCAAATGTGTCTTAAATATTTTGAAAATTGGCAGCGCAGTGGTTAGTACTGTCGCCTCACAGCAAGAAGGTCCTGGGTTCGATTCTGGGTCAGGACGTTTCTGTGTGGAGTTTGCATGTTCTCCCTGTGTCTGCGGGGGTTCTCTCCGGGTTCTCCGGCTTCCTCCCACAGTCCAAAAACATGCAAAACTGGGGGTTAGTAGGTTAATTGGTCACTCTAAATTGCCCGTAGGTGTGAATGTGAGTGTGGATAGTTGTTTGTCTCTATATGTCAGCCCTGCGATGAACTGACTACTTGTCCAGGGTGACCCCGCCTTCGCCCCAAGATGCTGAGATAGGCTCCACCCCCCCCCGCGACCCCTAACGAGATAAGCGGTAGAAGATGGATGAATGGAATTTTGCATTGTGAATTGATGGAATTGTTACATCCCTAATTATGATTAAAAAGTAATGCAGCTTCTCACAAACCCTATTTGAAAATGTAAAAATTTGATTGCCAGAAAATCATATTCTCATAAATTTCTGAAATTTTGTGTCTTGACTGAACACAGGATGCTGCCAACAAGCCTGCGTTGTTTCTCTGAACTCTCCATATCCTGATATGAATGACTTTGACTCTGTAAAAGTCTTAAAGTATCTGCAATATACAACTGAATCTGATATTTCAAAGACGATTCGTAAAGTTCCTAAAGATCTGAACTGGAGAAGAGAACAAAATAACATGTTTTTTTGAAGGTAAAATACACAAAAGGGTAGCGACATCGGGAATAAAGCCCTTTTACTCCGCTTGATCAGGATGTCCCTGCAGTCACACAGCCGTGTGTCAAGATTCCGGGTAAAACACACGTTTCTGCTTCCTGCCACAGACACCGGCAGTCCGTCCCTGAAGGGACTCAAAGGTTCTGCCCCCAGCGCTCACAGGACCGTGGCTACATGTCACAGAGGTCATGTGACTGTGTCCGTATTTTGGCTCCTTTGACTGTGCCTGAGCCCCGACCGCAGACGCATCTGACTTACTGCCGACAGTGTGAAATGAACGCTAGCTCACACAACGGGACCCACATTTTGGGAGCAGTGAGAAGACGCCTGAGGAACGGAACAAAATTGGAACTGGTGATGATCTTTAAGAACAAGGGTGATATGCAGAGTTGTAGCACCTACAGAGGGATAAAGCTGAAGATGTGGCAAAGAGTCGTGGAAGCGAAGCTGAGAGAAGAAGTGATGATTTGTGAGCAGTAGGATGGTTTTGTGCCAAGAAAGATCACTACAGACACCATGTTTGCTTTGAGGATGCTGATGGAGGAGAATAGAGGTCAGAAAGAGCTGCATCGTGTCTTTGTGGATCTAGAGAAAGCCAACGATGGGGTGCTGAGAGAGGAATTGTGGTTCTGTATGAGGCAGAGAAGCATGTTAGACTGGTGCAGGAGATGTATGAGAGCAGTACGACAGTGGGGAGGTCGCTGCAGGAGTGACAGAGGTGCATCAAGGATTGGCCCTGAGCCCCTTCTGGTTTGCTGTGGTGATGGACAGACTGACAGATGAGGTCAGGCAGGAATCTCCGTGGACGATGATGTTTGCAGATGACAGTAGCCATGTTTACATGATCAAAATAAAAACGCTTCGTATAAACACGTCAACTGGAAGAGTCTGACCCGATTCGGCTAATTTGGAGAGAAACTTTGTTCCGATGGAGATAGCTGCTTTATGCTGATCCTTATTCCGAACCGCGTCCGTGTACACACTGATTCCGATCGCCACTTCCGCCTTCGCATTGTTTTGAAGAGAGGCACGAACATGGCGGCGCCACAGCTGAACGGGTCTATTGCCGATACAACGATCCCGTTGGGAACTTTCAGGGAGCTCAGGATTGTTGAACCAATGACGGTCGGAAGGCTGGAAACACGGATGTGTACAAACAAGTTGATGAAAAGCTGAAGGAAGCCAGAAGCCAATGAAACATCGACCAAATGAAACACCGCTGGACATGCTTGAAAGCTTGTCCTTACAGAGCTAAAAGTCCAAACGGAAAAAAAGTGGTTCCGAGCTGGCCAGCCTTCAGTTCTACGGTCTGACGGATGAAATGGGAGGCTCAGAGGAGGAGAGTACCAACCTGAAGCCAGTAAACTAGAGAACCTTCCTGCCACGTTAACTAACGTTAAAACTGATACCAGTCAGCCATTTCAACCAGTTCTGCTTCATTTTAGCAGGTGGTGAATTCTGAATGTATGAATGTTAATGCTGGTGAATTTGTATAGTTTATCACTGAAACATTACAAAAAATCCCAACATTAACCTTCTTGCATGTTTACAACTGTCCTAAATAACTAGTATTTTAATTGTATGAGAGAATATCACCAGAACTAATTTTGAGGGCATTTTTGTGTGTGTTTGTCTTGCAGATGATGTGTCCAGCATTGAAGGAACAGATCCCAACAGAGACGGAAGACACTTGTCCTCATAACTGTAAAGGGACACGGACATCCAAAACGAGTAAGTTACATGTTAAAGAGGACCCCTAGTTTATCCTTACCTATGTTTGTTCGTTCGCTTTCTTCCGCTTATCCGGGTCCGGGTCGCGGGGGCAACAGCCTGAGCAGGGAGATCCAGAGACTCCTCTCCCCAGCCACTTCCACCAACTCCTCCGGGGGGACACCGAGACGTTCCCAAGCCGGCCGAGAGATATAATCTCTTCGGCGTGTCCTCGGTCTGCCCCGGGGTCTCCTCCCGGAA
>KV751377.1:5039472-5058458 GCA_001698575.1 Mola mola | reverse complement strand
CCAACATGGCCGACCTGAGGGAACTGACTCAAATAAAGATGGCCACTGTGTCGCCACTTCCTCCCACTGTACAAAAGTGAAGCCAGATACGGGTATCAGTGACAGTAGCCTCTGGAAGGGTTTCTGCCCGTACACCCGGCCAATCACAGGTGGAGCTCAGCTGTCAACCCCACGTTTATCATCGATAAAGAATAAAAACCAACCTGAAGAACACTTGACCATACAACAGCGTGATAAGAACTACCTAAAACCACCTTTGGGAAACATTTCATTGACCTGTAGTTTGAGTTTGTAATTTTTAGCGAATTTCCTCCATCTGTTCACATTTAGGGGGAGGGGTTTATGAGCCATAGTGCAGCCAGCCAGCAGGGGGCCATCCAGAGGATTTGGCTGGACTTTTCTTAGCTTGTCCATCTTTATGAACAGCTAATGGAAAGAAGAGTTGGCCCATTTGGCTGGGATGTGGACAAACACCATCAGGTTATAGTTTCAGGTTTCAAAGGGTTTTAACCAGACTTCAGTTACGCTAGTGTTTGGAATTTTGTATTTTCCGTCTCACAATTTAAGGACAAAGAGTCTTGAGTTGCATTTCGTTTTAACTTGACAAATGTAATGTTTTGTAATTCATGGAACAACTCGATGGACTGTTTGTCTTTTGGTGTTAACCGTCCGACGTACCTGAATCTTAAGGGCCCATGGCGGTCCAGTAAAGAGGCGGGACTTTGCCTCATACATCGTCTTTTCGGTTCGTACAGGCGACTTGTTGTTTCTTAACCCACCAAGTGGAGCAACGCTGGAGCCATGTTTGTGTCCAGCAGGTAAACGTATCAGGTCTAAAGCTGTTTTACAGTCGTGTCAGGTTCTGTTCAGAAAACCTTGAAAATTCTGAGGAGCTGGGACGTTGAAAGAACCAGTTTTGATCAAACTCAGCCGTTTTAGCTCCTCCTGTTTGTCCAGCGCACGATCAATAACAGAAAACAGCCTGCACTACATGGCATCATTAATTATTAATCATCTCTCAAGAGGACGTCTGTATCCAGTCTCAAATACCTTCGAGGCAACTGTAACATTAGATCTTAACTCCTTTAATCAGGATATTTAGGCTAAAATCCACTCGTCCTCCCTCCTCCTCAGAGGAGGAGAATCTCAGTGAACTTGACTCTTCCTCCTCCTGTGGGAGTGGAACAGGCTTTGTGTCTTGTCCTTGTGAATGTCAAAGCTACTGCAGCTCATTCATCGCCTCCGACCGATCAATGTCAGGATGTCTCCGCCCCGTGTATACAGTCAGCCGTCCCGACGGTGGATCCGTTCGGCCCCCAGGATGCTGTTGGCATCAGCAGGTTGGTCTCCGGATTTTCAGATGTCAAGATTTGGTCGCCGTCTCATCCGGACGCACAAGGTTTGAACGTGCAACAGATCACATAGCACGACGTGATTTCCAAAGCGAGAAAGGTCCAGGAGGTCTTTCAGCCGGGAGGGGGCTAGAGTTCACGTCCCATTGGAAACCAAGCATCGCCGCTCAAAAAGTACGTCGGTGTCTGAACAGGACCAAAGTAACACAGCCGGTGTGGACCAGGGTGAGATGCGGGAGCGAGGGGAATAAGACGCTAGGGGCGCATGACAAAACGTCAGCGTGTGACACCCTGGAATAAAAAGGGGCTGGACTTTTAGCCATGTTAGCACGCTATCAACCTGTCTGTCAATTGGTCGTAGTCCTGGATGGAAAGTCTGGACACAATCAACAGAGCTGCGGAGTGGTGGAAGCCAAACGTGTTGGATAACCTGGGCAATGAATGACCCAGGTGGCTTGTAGCTTCCACGGCTGCTGCTGCTGGGCTCGGTTCCGACGGAAATAATGTCTTCCATATTCCAGTTTTAGCACCACCAGGTGAATTGACTTTTCCAGAACTTTTCCACATACAACCTAATGGCAGTGTGCACATTCACAGTAGGAATGAGAATCAGAAATGGAGGAGTCTTCTTCGTCCTCTTCTTCTTCTGTGTGTGTGTGAACACTTCATGCTTCATTTGTGTCTCCCCCCCACACTCGTCTCTTCCTCTCTGCTGCTCGGCCATCCCATCTCAGCAACTCCAGCTGCTGGGGGAGACGCTTGAGACCAGGACCCCGATTATTTGGGGTTATGGACTGTTAATTGTCAGAAAACAGTAACACATCCTGTACGTAAAAGCAAACTGACGCCTTCAGGTGTCGAACATACAGTCAGAAACACAAGATATTCAGTTCAGTTGCAGAAAATCATTGACATTGCTATCTGGGATACAAGTGCGGCCATCTTGTTACGGTTGCATCATATGGAGAGTCTGTGCAGTAGATGAGCTGTGAGTTTACACGGAGAGCTCAGCTGTCAATCGTCATGTTTCAGACTTTTTGTAGCAACAATAACACATTAAAACTGAACTGATGAGAAAAATTAACACCTTAACACACAAGCATAAAAAGACCTACCTAAAATCACAGAAACCATCTTTGGGAAAGATTTGAAGTGTACTTAGCGTTTTTAGTTCCGACTATGTCTGATCTGCTAACATGTGGAGGGAGGGGCTTAAGAGCTTTACTGCAATGAGCCACTAGGGGGCCACCCAGATGTTTGGTGGAACTTTCCTGTCTTCCAGCTTTTATATTGAGTCACTAAATGGATGACATCAGGTACCATCAGCACTGTGTGCATGCAGTGTTAGCGTGCTAAGAGTGAATGTCTGACTTTCAGTCTTATTCCCCCTATTGAAAGGGGTTGTTTTTCTGACACCTTCAGGTTTGGTTCTGGACTTATGGGGTCTGGTTGACCTTCAGGCATGTGTTCCTGCTTTAACTCGCTCTGCAGGAGTCTTTAGAGAAGCAGCGTGACGTCTGTCCAGAGCACAGACCATCATACCAAAAGCACTGAGACCATTAGCTAAAATCAAACGACTGCCTGGTCTGAGCTTTAGCACATCGTGGTCGATGGAGTCAAAAGCTAGGAAAAAGTGGATAAAAAGCACAGCACGGTGTTGCTTTTTATCAGGAGCCGCAGAAATGTTATGAACTACCGTCATTGCAGCTACGACGGTGCTCTGCTTTTCCTGCAACCTGATTGATGAGTGGATAAACGATCAGTAATGAAGAAAAACCCTTTAGCTGCTCACTCACAAGAGATTCAAGGCCTTACCGAGGCCCTAAACACTGACAAATTAGAAACTGGCCAGCAGCTGTTTCCGGTAGCAGGACACCGTCTGCAGGTCAGAAGATATGCAGCGGGCTCTGCTTCCCAATCAGCTGCCAACTTTAAAAACAAGGATCCATGAATTCTGTTTGCTGGGATCTTTTAAGGCCTTGTGAGGCGTCTCTGCAGAGAACGACTGACCAGAATGAACTGGCTCATCAGTACCAGAGCCGCAGTGTCAAACAGGGACAGACGGAGCTTCCACTCTGGCACGAATTGCAGAAAAGAATTGTTGCTGAGAGAGAAGGACTTTCTGGCTTTCCAGAATCTCCTGGATCTTTTACAGTTCTGTCGCGACGGACAAATAAATCGAAGAAAACTTCCCAGTGGCCTAAAAACAGCCCGGTCAGAAGCAGAACCAGTTTCGTTTGCTCTGGAACGCAGCATCGGTCATGCACCCGGATGCTGCTGCTTCCACGTGACGGAAGTTGGCTGATGGATCCCGACGTTTACGGGCTGCGGATGGTCGCAGGACACCAGGTCGCCATCACGACGCCTCGGGACGCTGATGATGTCACAGCACGTCGTTGTTCTTTCACATAATCGTCACCCGGCTCCTCGGATCCGCCGCTGTGACATTTTGGGGTTAAGCATGTGGGAGGACACAGCTCGCTGACGCCGAGCCGTCGCTCAGCCGTTGCCTCGAGCTCAGCGGAGGCTTTGAGGAGATGTGAGGTTTCACTGTGGCAGCGTTTGTTAACCTGCAGAGAGCGGCCGTGTGTGGTCGGTGTTCAGCTGTCGTCCAGCCTCGTCTTCTGCAGTCTGGCAGCGCAGGGAGCTCCGTCCCATCATCCTCTGCAGCTCCCGCTCAGCGCCTCACACTGATCGGTCCTGACAGCTCCCTACTGCTAACTGGCCTCTGCCGCCTGACTGCAGATCAGCTGAAAGCCTGCTGCCTGTCATCGCGCTGTCACTGTGGCAACGGGGGAGGCCCTGAACGCAGCACAGCTGACGTCCAGCTGATGTTCTGGTCCTGCAGGAGATCCTCAGCTTCCTCTGACACATTGGGAACAGGAACTAAAGGACCAGACTTGTCCAAGTTGTCTTGAAGTGCGTCGTACTGAATCCGCCTGCGTTTCCTTGTAATACCACGTGTCTCCTGGAGAGGCGGCAGTGAGTCGCTTCCCACTGTTGCGTTGCAGCGTTTTGGTTGAATTTTGTGTATTTTGTTCGACTCCACGTCAGTGTTTCGAGTCTGGACTCCAGGTTTGAAAATAGACATTTCTGAGGTCGCTGCGTTGTTTATTCTGCTGGTCTACTTATGCGCGACTTATGAAGGCAAATCAATGCCAATAATATCTCCGCGCGCGCGAGCGCAAGTGAGGCTGACGCGCACCGGCCACACGTGCTCGTGAGAGCAGTATTGCGGCCTGAAGTATGGAAGGCCACTCCACCTCAGTGTGATGTCACTTCCTGCGCCTTCTAACATTGTGCAGGTGTTTAACTTTGTTGTCCTTTTCCGTTAAACTGACCTGTGACCTGCGATCGGAATCCAGAAGAGACAAAGCCGAGACGCAGGGACGATCTAAATAGAAGAGCTGTGGCATTTCAGCCCAAGCAGAACCTGCAGGCGGACTCACTTCGTTCGACGGTCGAGTCTTCAAGGTCACGTGACCACGTTCTCTGTCAGGCGCCGTGTTTGTCGTCTGAGTCTGGACACAATTATGATCCTGGTTTATCTTCCTTGTCTGGGATGAAACGGACACTTAAAGGGAAAAAAGGCTTGAGAAGTATGGTGACCCTGAAGTATCACAACATCTCACCAAACACTTTGATTTCATCGCGTCTTGTGAAGTTTCATCCTGTTTGTGGTAACTTTGTATGGTTTGGTCAGACGTGCTTGTGTTGTGGCCCCTTAGGGCCACCAGTGAGTCCCTGAATGTCTCGGAGACCATCAGAACCTGTTCAGTTACTTAGATTCACCTTAAAAACAAAACGCTGTGATGTTTTGACCTGCTTAGAGTGACATGACCAGCAGAACAAAAAGGTCATACACGTGTTGGGAAGCAGGTTGACGTGTGGAGATGCGAGAGTCAGTGAGGTTTCCTCAGCCCGGACGCCAGACAAGATTTAAACCGCCAACATGTGCTGACGGACGGGTAACCAGGCTGGATCGGAGCACCGTCACCACGCGGTGGTGGAGGCGGAGCTTCACATGGCCCTGATGGAGGAGAAAACCAGAAACCAGCAGGACAGAAAGTGTCCCACAAGCCCTGTTAAAGTGACTGTCTGAACACAGTTTGAAGCTCACTTCAATCACATTATTCAGGATTTTATGAGTATTTATAATGTGGCAAATGAAGACGTTTGAACAGAAAACCATTGTTTGCTAAATTCCTTCACTAATAATTAATAATTCATCCATAGTTTCAAAAAACCGTCAACAGTTGAATCTCTGACGTGATTTTAATCCCCCAGTTTTCCTGAATGTGTGCTGGCGTTTAAAGGTGAACGGAGTCAGGCAGGGTCGACGGAAAGACTGACTCAGCAAGCGTTGGCTGACGTCCGGTAAAGGCTCAGCCAATGAAAAAGCAGCGCAGGTTCAGCCAACAGGAGGCTCAGGAACCCGAAGGGAGCGTCACTGACTGAATGCAGTTTGAAAGGTGAAGCAGCTGCACTCAGCCTGGATTTGTTTCTCCGTGAATCCGCCCACAGTTCTGCCTGTTTTTGTGTGAGCGGCGGTCAGTAATTATCCCGTTTCCTCCACAGCGTCATCGCCAAATTACTCTTATTACTACCATCAAACGTCTTCCTCTCATTCACATGCTGTTATTTTTATGACGAAATGGGCTCCCATGAGCCAACGTGCGAGACTCTCTGCAACACATGCAGAAATATGTGTTTTATGTGTTTTTTGTCATTTATTGCGTCCCAGAAACCAGGATGTTATGAAATTGTCAGCAGATCTGAAGCTTGTAGATCCCTGAGATCAGGATTGGCCACCAGGGGGCAGATTTGGTTGAAAACAATAACAATAGTAATAATAAGAGTTTTCTGCTATATCTCTAATCTCCAACGAGGAGATCAGATCGGCAGCACAGCAGGTGACAGACTTTAACAGTGTGTCTGTTAAAGTCTGTTGCCTGGTCCGTGCTGGATGTGGGCGTCGCCTGGCTCCGCTTCATCAGAGTGAGCGCAGAGCCACACCTCCCAACACATGATGAGCACAATGTCAGTTGGTCTTCATCGCCGCCTCTCATTGGCTCATTCGTCAGCCTGAGCACGTGACTCAGCCCCGCCTCTTCGTCCTGACGCGCATGAAACGTGTGTGCGAGGGCTCGTGGGGTAGAAATGAAACTGTTTAGTTTCAGCGGGACATCAGGGAAAAGGTCTGATTTACAGAATTTCATCTGACTGCTCCCAGAATTCATTGTGACAGTGACAGGTGACAGCAGCACTCGTGTCTGAGTTGTCCAGGAAGGAGACGGACGCTCCGTCGCCTCAGATGGATTTCGTCCGTCATCGCTAAGGCTGCGCATGAAGACGAGCATCCATCATCTGTCACAAGAAGTGCCCTGAGATGGAACGCCAGCGTGTCCTCCGAGACGGACGTGCACGTGTGTGAGCGCACAGTTGTACGGAGGAGGATCAGAGGCAGGAGGTGGGCTGCGTCCACCGAGTTATACATCTGCTAACATGGACGGGGAGGAGTTCAACTGGAGCCTGAAGCTGGGCAGAGTACCACACCTGTGGAGGACATCCTGCCTGGCACCTGGGCCCAAGACTCCGCACCCTCAGGGCCTCATGAAGACCCTAGAGTGGCTGGTTCTGGCCCACTCTGGCCCTCTGGTGAGTTTAGTTTGCATATCAGCCACGCATCGGAGTGGAGGCCGCCATCATCTTCCTCCTCCATCGAGCTCTGTCTCGCCCGGAGAAGCCTGTGAGGATCACGTTCTTTAATTTCTCCGGTGCTGTCAGTACCATACACCCCGCACTCCTGAGGGACAAGCTGGAGCACGCGGGAGTGGACCACCGCCTCAAATGCTGGACTCGACTACCTCACCAACCGGCCACAGTATCTGAGAACCTGGGACTGTGTATGACCGAGTTGTCTGCAGTGTGGGGGGCCCCCCACGCAACGCTTCTGGCTCCCTTCCTTTTCACACTGTGCACTGCCAACTTCAGCCTCAATTTGAGGATCACGTTCTTTAATTTCTCCGGTGCTGTCAGTACCATACACCCCGCACTCCTGAGGGACAAGCTGGAGCACGCGGGAGTGGACCACCGCCTCAAATGCTGGACTCGACTACCTCACCAACCGGCCACAGTATCTGAGAACCTGGGACTGTGTATGACCGAGTTGTCTGCAGTGTGGGGGCCCCCCACGCAACGCTTCTGGCTCCCTTCCTTTTCACACTGTGCACTGCCAACTTCAGCCTCAATTCTCCTGCCTGCCATCTGCAGAAGTTCTCTGACGTCTCTGCCATCGTCGGCCTTATCACAGGTGGGGACGACAGGTCGTACAAAGGACTAATCCAGGACTCTGGACTGGTGTCAGCAACATTCAGTGGACACATCTGCTGGTTTCATGAGGTGGATGAACTTAATAATGTTGTATTGTGAGCTATAAATGTCTCATTTTAACGCGGTTGTGAGGTTTTAGGAGCACTCTGACAAGATGGCCGACTTCCTGTTTGAAAAAACAACACTTGTGTGGTGCGATGATCCCACTGAGTTCAGTGAGTGTGTTTCTGACCCAAAGCAGATCTTTTTGTGTTTCTGATCTGATGCATCAGCCTGTAGGGGGCCCCGTACCAGTAGCTCTGCCTCTTTTTCTGTCTGGTTCAAACACGTGTGGCTGAATTACTCCACTGTTAGAACTGGCCACGGTGCAGCGTGTAGTAGACTAGTTTTACAGTCAGAAGGCGACAGAGCAGGTAAGCTCCGCCCCCCTCCGGATGCAGGCGAGGGGCGGAGCACTGAGTGAAGATGGGGCTGGGCTTAAGTAGCACATTCTTGGATTCCCACAACGTGGATGAGGTAAAGTTGTCGAATTTTAAGGCCACGTTGGGACTTTTTTCAGGCCGTCGTCTTCATCTGTGAATCCAGTCGAGGTGTCTCCAGTCCAAGTCTGAGGGACCGTTGTCACCTCACCGGCTCGCAGAAAACCGTTCCACACACTCGCACTGACTGGTGAGAACTCGCCTCCACACCTCCGGTGACTCTCTCCTCTCTCGCTGTGGTCAACACGTTTCACCACATCATATTCTTATTGAGTCGCAAAAGTCACCAATTTATTTCAAGTTTTATCATGATCGATCTTCAATAAACGTTCACATCGGTGTGTCACTGTTGTTCTTAAAAACCTCAAAATAAGATCTGTGCTCTGATCAGTGCTGACTCTTCATCGGAATCCTGATCTTAATCTCAGATATTTCTCAGAACTCAGATCACTTATTCCCGTCACTCATTTTTCAGTGGTCACAGTTTCCTTCTGTTTCTGAAGTTGTTAAAAGTTGTCGGCTCAGTGCCGACGCGCTCACTGATCCTCAGGTTGGTGGAGGAACTATTTTCTCTCTGTATCACTGCGCAGAAACAAGCTGAGCTGCAGCTGTAGCTTTGCTGGACAGAAGCTAAAGACATTTTCATCGAACGACCCCTCTCTGTCTCAACAGATTCCTCAGATCAGCTACGCCTCCACGGCTCCCGAGCTCAGCGACAACACGCGCTACGACTTCTTCTCCCGCGTGGTCCCTCCGGACTCTTACCAGGCTCAGGCCATGCTGGACATTGTCACGGCGATTGGCTGGAACTACGTGTCCACGCTCGCCTCCGAGGGAAACTACGGGGAGAGCGGCGTGGAGGCCTTCATCCAGATCTCCAGAGAGTCAGGTAGGGAACGGCTCACCCATGATGAGGTCCGCACCATCTTGGTGGGCGTGTCCAGGTGAGGAACGAGTGAATCGTCTCATTGGCTATCGATGTCCTCGGTCACTGAGATCATCAGCTGATTAAATGGTAGCAAATAACACCGTTGGGATTTAGCGGCAGAAATGTGATCTGTGTGTCCGTAGTACACACTACGCTCACTCTGACTGTAGTACACACTACACTCACTGACTGCAGTACACACTACGCTCACTCTGACTGTAGTACACACTACGTTCACTGACCGTAGTACACACTACACTCACTGACTGCAGTACACACTACACTCACTCTGACTGTAGTACACACTAGGCTCACTCTGACTGTAGTACACACTATGTTCACTGACCGTAGTACACACTAGGCTCACTGACTGTAGTACACACTAGGCTCACTCTGACTGTAGTACACACTACGCTCACACTGACTGTAGTACACACTAGGCTCACTGACCGTAGTACACACTAGGCTCACTGACTGTAGTACACACTAGGCTCACTCTGACTGTAGTACACACTAGGCTCACTCTGACTGTAGTACACACTAGGCTCACTGACTGTAGTACACACTACGCTCACTCTGACTGTAGTACACACTACACTCACACTGACTGTAGTACACACTAGGCTCACTGTCTGGTGTACACAATAGGCTCACTGACTGTAGTACACACTACACTCACACTGACTGTAGTACACACTAGGCTCACTCTGACTGTAGTACACACTACACTCACACTGACTGTAGTACACACTAGGCTCACTCTGACTGTAGTACACACTAGGCTCACTGACCGTAGTACACACTAGGCTCACTGACTGTAGTACACACTAGGCTCACTCTGACTGTAGTACACACTAGGCTCACTCTGACTGTAGTACACACTACACTCACACTGACTGTAGTACACACTACACGCTCACTGACTGTAGTACACACTAGGCTCACTCTGACTGTAATACACACTAGGCTCACTGACTGTAGTACACACTACACTCACACTGACTGTAGTACACACTAGGCTCACTCTGACTGTAATACACACTAGGCTCACTGACTGTAGTACACACTACACTCTCACTGACTGTAGTACACACTAGGCTCACTGACTGTAGTACACACTAGGCTCACTGACTGTAGTACACACTACACTCACACTGACTGTAGTACACACTAGGCTCACTCTGACTGTAATACACACTAGGCTCACTGACTGTAGTACACACTAGGCTCACTCTGACTGTAGTACACACTACACTCACAGTGACAGTGATCCTACAGTCGTTTGTCATCATGTCACAGTCAACAGAAAAACCTCAGCGAAGGTCTTTGTTTATGTCAGTAGAGAGTTTTTCAGCTGCTTTTTGTGAAGAACGTTCAATGTCACGTTTGTGCCGCAGTAACACAGAAACGTTGTGATTATACAAGTAAATTAATGAGAGTCTGGTTGCGGCTCATGTTTATTATTGCTGAGATTGTTTGTTTTGACAGAAAACCCATCTTTTTTACTTCAATTTGCGGCATTAAAACCAGACACAATACAAAGACCAAGATGATAAAATGTTTATCTTCTGCCTGCCGCTCTCTACCACTATAAACTGCCGTAACACTGGCATGTTTACCTGCCGCAGCTGTGATCTGTGCAGCGCTACAGTCGAGGCGTTCAAGGCTTCACGTTAATCCGGAGACGCAGTGCAGCTGTGGCTCCTCTGTGGGATCAATGAGCGCAGGCACACACGCACACACACACACACACACACACTGTTGCACATGGAAAAGGCTTCATCAGCAGCCCAGATGTATGTTTACAGCGGCAGACGTGAGGTGTGATGCCGTCGATCGCTGGTCAGCAGCCATGAGGCCTCACTGTGTCCAGGTGACCGTCCGTCTCATCTGAGAATCTGTGAGTTAAAAGTCAGAATTTAGGTAAAATTGTAGATAAAATGTTCCCCAGAAGTCAAACATTGTCTCACTCGAGGCCTGAACACAGATTTATTGTATCCTACAGAAAATGTTTCAACGTGAGCCCTATTTCCTCCTTCTGTGGGCTCATAAAACGCACAAAACACATCTTTTTATGAAAATGACTCCCGTATTTAGTATCACAACTCATCTAATCTTCCAACTGAATGAATGAATCGTTACATCCCAACATGCAAGCTTACATATTTCATTTGGTCGTTAAAACTCCCTTCGTCGTCGTCATGAAGTTGTCATAAGGTTTCTGGATGCCTGCACACGGGTAGAGATCCACCAAATCTGCAGCAGAAGAGATCTTCAGCCGTTTTTGACCTCAGGATTGGCCAGCAGGTGGCGTTTGTCATTAAATATCTGCGTGTAATTGAGACTCGAAGCAATTTCTGCGTCCCTCTGTCCGGCCTGCACTGGACGGGATGCAGACCGGTGCAGTCGTAACGCCCTGACGTGTGGTCATCAGGGATTACAGACCTACAGAACATTTCTGTGATGTGCATTAAATCACACGCTGGTTTATCTTTCTGCATGTTTTTTTCAAGATAGTTCAGTTCAGCCGTCACTGACCTCATCGGAGAGAATGGGCCTTTCCTCGTTAACTCCCTGAACTGTCCGCCATCACATTTCCAACATCTCACGGACCAGGATCCTTATTTCCTGCTCTGGAGAATCCTCTCATCTTCTCTGGCTTTTTGAACTCCGGCTGCAGGGGTTTTTTCTCTGCCGCCTGATCTCCAGGAAGCCTCGACCTCCCGCTCGCTCAGCTGAGTCAGCGCGTCGCGCCGATCCGACCCGCCGACCCGCCGGTTTCTGTCGGAACACCAGCTGAAGCAAAATGGCCTCCAGCATCCGTCCGCTTAATTTCGGCCGCCTGGCTGTGATTGGCCTCATCAGAGGAAGTGATCACTGCTCAGCCAATGAGCTGCCGTGTTCCACGATCTGGAAATGGATCATTTCTCAGGACCAAAACAAGATTTAGAAAAGATTTGTTTTTATTAAAAATCACCTCTGAATCCCAAATTCAGAATTTGATTTTGGGCAACATGTGAATGAATTCTGACTGAATTCTGTCAGAGTGCTGAAAATAAAATTTCAGAAATCTGAGACTAAAGTCACTATCAACTAAATTAATGAAGAGATAACATATAACCTGACGTTACAAAATGTAAAAAATAATTAATAATACATTTAAATTAATGAGACGTGAGTTCAGCTACACACAAACAAGACACATCTGAGAGATCTCAGCTTTCTAAAAATATCAAATATTCTGTTTCTCAAAATTTGGAGAAATATTTCAATATTCATGGAGGTCTGTGAGCTCACTGAACATGTTTTATTAATCATGACAGAACTTCATGTTTTTTCCCCAGAAACGAGCTGAGATGCAGCTGAAAGTTCTGACGGGGATCCCTCCCACTGTCGCTCTCTTTCAGCCACGCTCCAAATGTGCATTTTCATTTCATTTCTGTCATTTCATGTCTGTGTTTAATAGTTCACCTTATATTTAACGATAATAATCGCAGCAATGATCACTGGAGATTCGTATATTTGCGTTACAAAGACCCTGAACACATATTTATTGTCTGTGGATCCGTGGGAGGAGGTGAGGAGAGGAACCGTGACTGAGCTGACCCGGACACGGAGACAAAACTGGACTCTTCACTCTTACAGACAACTGGGTCACCGTGGACACGCACCTGCACTGTGAGGACACGGACAGACACCTGCACCGTGGGGACGTCAGCCCACAGGACACACTGAGTTGGATTTGACTGGACTTTTCCCAGTGGCTCTGCTGCTAACAAAGCTAATAGTCAGCAGCTTTAATGAACTGCTGTTTAGTTGGTCTGATAACGAGTCAGTATTGATTACAGCTGGATCAGTGATAAGGTTCAGTTCCGGTGAGTCCTGAGGAAACGCTGATCTTCAGCTTCATTCATGCACCCGGAATAGAACCTCTCTGAATAGTATGACCTCGTCAGTGTTTTCATCTTTTTTATTTTGGTTTTCCTCACCTGATTTCAGGTCAGTTTGAAGACTTATATTCAACCCACTTCATGTCTTAAAACCAGACAACCAGAAGATGTGCCCACGTGCGTCTTCAGTGTGTGACCGACAAACTGTGGAACATGTGTTACCTGCAGTCTGAGGCTGAAAATACACGATAAGGCAGAAAATGTGTGATACAAAGTGAGCGCAGCAGCTTTGCTGTCAGCTGTTGATTAGAAACGTGCTGTGGCTGAAAACAGGTTTGGTCGAGTGTGACTCCGTCCCCCGTTCCGCTCGGTGAATGAACGAGCTGGTGCGAGCACACAGCCGAGGTTGTGGTCCGCCGAGAACAGCTGACGCTCTGAACTCACCGCCAGCGAGCGGTTGATGTGCTAATAGAGCGGCGCCTCGCAGGAAGCACTTCCTGCGTGCGGCAGATTTAACGGAGGAGGTGACGCTGTTGTGTTTTCGCTGACGTTCTGTCGGATCCTCAGAAGTGTGAAAGCCTGCAGGAGATAACCTGCTTTTCTTTCTCTTCTTTTTCAGCCTCTTCCATCTCTCCTCCCGCTCGCCTTCATCCCTCAAACTCCCCCCTCTTACATAAGGCGTTCATCTTCCCTCGCCTGCTGCTCTCAGAGAGTTTATTCCTCGTTTTTCCCAAAATATCTCTTTCCTGGAGAGCGGCGTCTCTTCTTCTCTGCTGTCCTCCGGTGCAGCATGTCTGAGGACACGCCTCCGCTCGCTCGCACAGAGACAGGAAGCGTCAGATCAGACGGCGAGAGAGATCCAAGCTGAAGCCGAGCAGTTTGTGGGCTGTTTCAAAAATATGCAAAACTCGGACGGATTTAACCTACCTGAACTCTTCCACAATGCAAAGTGTCGACGCACTCTCAACATCAACCACGGTAGGCGCTACACTAGCACGCTTCTGTTCGCTAAGTGGGCGTGGCCACAGCTGGCGCCGGACACCTCGTGTTTGTGATCCGTCCGTGAAGGCCAAATCTCCCAAACGCTCTGAAGACTTTTTCTTCAAACTTTGCTCCGACTCAAGGATGAAGTGAAGTGGTTCAATTGTGGAGGTCAAAGGTCAAAGATCACTGCAGGCCCACGTGTCCTCTTCTTGTGAATGTAAAGTCAGTTTGGGTCAAAACCTCTGACAGTCGGCTTTTGAAGACATCCCAGAATGCACTGAGGGATTTTTGTCCAGGTTGGCACAAACCTACATTTGGACTGGAGGGTGAACTGGTTAAATATTGGAGGTCAAAGGTCACAGTGGGATATCTGGCCAGTGTGAAACCTTCCAAACAGGGACATGTTGCTGATCTGCGCCCAGTCAAAACAGGAAGGATGGGACAGGTTAGCTGGTTAGCTGGATGCGAGTGTGACTGGTCGTTTGTCTGGATGGTCCCGCCTCTGCCATGATGACGCTGGGAGGGAGTCCAGCCCCCTGCGACCCTGCCTTGGAGAAATGGCAGGAAATGAATCCCACTCTGTGAAGCGTTGTACGTCGCAGCTCCGTAAACATGATGGAGCGAACAGAAGATTCACGGTGAAAAATCACCGCTGTCCTTTCACTTTATACACTTACTCATTTTGATCCACCAGAGTAACAAAACACGCAGCCGTTAGCTCGGAGGTCGGCTCCGCCTCTGATGCTAACGCTAGCTGGTCTGGTTACATTGGATGAGGCGTTCAGGGACCGTCAGCCTGTTGTGCGTCTTGTCTTTTCCTCTGTGTGTTTGTGACTCAAGTCATTGCACACACATAAAAAAAGTTTAATTTGGCCGAGGCCCCGTCTGTGAGGTCAGAGGGGGAGGGGCTTATCATCTGTTCTGCAGCCACATGTCCAGAAAAGTTGTACACTTGTGGGACACTTGTAAAAGGCAACATGGGGATGAAAATTGATCATTTTGGTTTTCTAACTCATCTTCATATCACCCGATTACCATTGATGTGCTCTGATCCTTTGCTAAATCTACGCACGTGTTTCAGATTTGTGTTTCGTGTTGCGGCTTCAGACTCTCAGTGTTTGTGGGGATTCTGATGACACTTGTTCCATCAGGAGGATTTTCTCGGCCACCGTGGCTCCGTCTCCGTGCGTCGGTGTTGGAGTTTTCCGAGCTGCCGTCAGCCAACACGTCGTCGGCACGGACTGGGTCTCACCTTCACTGCTATGTGTCCCATATGGGCTGTGTTTACTGCTGACTAGCTCGTTAGCTAACAAAATACACATGTAACTTAGTTTTTTTTATACCTTTTTTATGCTAAGCTACCCTGAAAATTATCCAATATCAACTGGTTACAGTTGATGTGATGACAACATTTTGGTAGTTAAAAATTGTTTTCTTTGTGTATTTCTTTCTGTTAGTTGCCATGTTTTATGATGCTAGGCTAGCAGTTGCTACAGCGTTGTGCTAAGCCAGGCTAAAGGTGCTTTTGTAGCTTTTTCGCTCCTGTCGTCTGGGACGTCTTGGCTTCGCTGATACCGCATAACGTTAACGGTTTCCTCTCTCCATTCTTGTGAAGGCCGTATCTCAACGTCCACTCTGACTCACGGATCAACTGCTCAGAGTTTGGCAGGTCAAAGGTCAAGGTCACTGCGGCCTTGTGAACAGATGACAGCCTAGATTGAGTAATTTTCACTGCTTCCTGAATCCTTATTTATTTGTATTTGACCCCCATACACTCAACAAGCTGAACTAGTTTATGACAGTTTATTCCACAACCGTCTGATTGGTTTATCCATCCGTCCATCCAATATGGCTGACGATGTTCTTTTAATGTGACCTGATTTTCCCAGCTGACAAATCGACTGATTGTGGTGAGGCTGTGTTTGTTTGTTTGTTTGTCTGTCAGCAGCTTACTGCCGTCAGTTTTAGAGACAGAAATTCGGCTCCTGTTAGTAGATTTTCAGATTTTCAACAGTTGGTTGAAATTAAGTGGGAAAAAAAATAATTTTTTGTAAATGAGCCCACAGTAAACAGTTAAAGGTAAAGTTACACTTATTTTTAGCAACCAAAACAATGTGCTTCAGTTCATGTGTGATTTTAGCTTCAAATAATTACATGTTTGGCTTAATAGGTCAAAGGTCAAGGGAAAAATTCCCTTGACCTTTAACATTGGGTGAAATTTCAAACAATCCCATCTCAGCCAAACTCAACCAATCAGCTCCCGTCTTACAACACGTGTACAGTGTCAAACTGTAATCCCAAAATAAATTGGACCTTGAAAGGTCGAAGGTCAACGTCACAACAGGTGATTTCTTAAAATTGACCCGTCAGTTTTGGAACGCACTCATATAACCGCGAGTTTACAGGATGTTTCTGGTGACCCGATGCTAATTTGGTGAGGTTTTGGCAGAGCGCCGTCCCTCCGGCGCCGCCTTCAGAGGACATAAACGCTGTGAGCCCTTTCATATGTGGGACACTGGGTCCGAGCCAGAATCTCTGCTCATCTTCCACCCAGTCAGTCACGCTCAGAGCGGCCCAGTTCTGATTCATCCCGGATTCAGACCTGATTTAAACCTGATTCAGCCCCGATTCAGACCCGATTCAGACCCGGGATTAAGGCATCGATCGGCTCGATATTTGCTGATTTTCTCTGAACGTGACGTTACAGGAGAGACGCAGGAAGTTTTAAGGGGGATTTGAGCTTTGAGGTGGACTAAAGGTTTCTGCTCTGCTTGTTACCCAGGAAACCTTTCATGGTGCGGCGTTCAGTGGCTCGGCGTGAGGCGGAGATAAACACTCGCTGCCACGGTGAGCCGTTAATTGAAAGGTCAGCGTAAAGGCTTTATCAGAGGCTGCCTTTAATGATATCGGTTATTACCCATAATTCCATTAGCGCGCGTGCCTTTGAACACGCGGAGTGTGTTTATTTGGCGCGCCTTTGAGCTCAGCGACTCCCGCCGTGAGATTCTCTTCGGCTGAGCTGAAAGTCAGAGTGAAATTGTTTCCTGTCCCAGGTCGGTCGCCATGGTGACACGTCGTTACAGGAAGTCAAAAGATATCAGCTTCACGCTCACGATTCGTTCAATCAACTAGAGAGAAGTGTTCTGGCTGCAGGTGAGGACCTGGAGTCAGGTTGAACCACAAACAGGAAGAGACTGAAAGAGCGGCAACAAACTGACAAGTTCAGTCACACACACACTGAGGACTGTCCGTCCAACCGTCCGTCCGTGGTTTTGTTCCTCATCCTGTGTGCCGGCGTTTTCTGAGAGCTCCAGTGAAAATTGAGGTTTAATGACGGATGGAAATGTTACAGGAGAACATTTTTACGTGTTTATTTATTGATCTATTTTAGCTCTTTGATTGTTGCTTTTGGGTTTTTCATCAGGTTATTTTCAATATGACATCACAGGAACTGCCTGAGTGGATTTCTGTAAATGTGGATTAGGACCCAAAGATAAACTGATTTGATTGTTGTGGACACAGAATCAAATTAAATCAATATGAATAAAAACAGATGAGCCATAACAAATGAAAAGCTGGGCTGTAGATGTAGTTTTGAGCTCTTGAGGCAGCAGTCGCCTGCCAAACGATTTGTTTTCCATCTCTCGAGGTTGTTAAGATGTGAACTTTCACACTTGAAGTTGGAAATGTTCATTTTACCTTTTGGCGTCTTTGCCGCCCGCAGTCGTCTTTAAACCTTTAAAAGAGGCAGAAGCGCCGATGTGAAACATCTGAGACGATGTGCTGCTCGAACAATCCAGGTCGCACCGGCCAGGCGTGATTACTTTCAGCTGCGACTCTTGTTTCTTTTCCCCCTGAGGTTTGCTGCTCGGCCAGCGACTCGCTCCATTCTCACAACCGAAGCGCCAATTGAGTCGTAGCAGCTCCTGCGTTTGGATTGGCCAGTTCATCCTCGGATCTCCGCCACTGCTCCGGTGCGTCTGCGGGCCCCAGGCGCGCTTTTTGCAGCAGCGGCGTCTCCGGCGGGGAAGAGGAAGTGAGATTAATGATGCAGGAACCAGACGGTGGCAGCAGGATGAATGAATGAACGCAGGCCGATGAAGGAAACCAACTTCACTGTTTGTGACGTCAAACCCGCTTTTCAAGCTTCCAATCAAGAATCCCCTTCACACTAACGGCTTCGCTCATCTGTTCTCAGATCAGCACAGATTTACCCTGAACTCTTATATTCTGCCCGCTGGAACGTCTCCGCTTCCTGCCGCTGTGCAGACACGGAGCCAAAACATCCTGATGCCAGAGCTGCCGTCTCGAGCGAGCGTCGTCACGTGGTGTCGGAGTCATCAGAGGGTGGAGCTACAGCTGAGCTCCCGCCCTGCAGAGCTCAGCCGTCAATCACGACCTTTCGCCTCCTTTTTATTGCGTCAAATAACGAATATAAACCAATGAAGAAAATGAACACTGTGAGGGGTTTAAGAACTGTACTGCAGCCAGCCAGCAGGGGGTGATCTTCTGGGCTAAATTCATCTGTTTGTGATGCCTGGTCTCATCGTCCAGTTTTCCCTGTCGTCCCTCTCGGCCTTTGAGCCTGATGAGACGGAGAAACGCAGATCTAAAAGATGTGGTTCAAAACAGTTTCCCTGAGGGTTTGATCAAATATTAGCGGCCGTGTTGTGCAGTAAAGGCTGCGTGTCATCGGTTGGGACGTCGGTGATAATTTGACAGTGTTTAACGTGTGGAAGCATCAGTGAGCAGATGAAAGTTTAATGAAGATGAGAGCGCGGCGAACAGCCGGGATAATTAAAGCATTAAATCAGACACAATGCAGCCGCAGATCAACAAGGGTGAAGATGAAGCTCGTTTGCACATTTACACATCGGAGCAAACGTGTTACCATGTCAGCAGCCACGTGTGGACCAGCGATCCGGGTTCAGCACTCAGAGGTGACAGGAAGCTGAGTGAAGTTTGTTTCCTGATCAGAGATCTGCTGGGTCCCTGAGGTTCTGCTCTTGGACAGAGTGAA
>KV751377.1:5004572-5032718 GCA_001698575.1 Mola mola | reverse complement strand
CGTTTCCATCGTGTCTTCACTGACCACCAACCAGGATGCCAGCAGACACAACAAGTCACACTCTACATTTTACCGTCCGTTTGGCTGCCTTTTATTCTCTAAGGTTTCAGCAAAATCCCACCTTCCTCGACTTCCTTCGTGTAGATTCGTGCTGGAAATCTGAGTGAACTCTGGAATTAGTTTATCTTTTGTAAACGTTGGAAAGAAGCAGACGGGTTGAATAACGGAGCGAACGTGTCCGACTGCAGGGATCTGCTGCACGTGAGCAGCAACGTTCAGTCAGTTAGTGGAGAAAAAGGGAGGTGTTACTTCATTCTGTAGCCCCGTTGAACTCATCAGTCCACCGACTGGTTTTCCTTTATCGGTTGTTCATTAATTATGCTTTTCTTTACCTCTATAACCAACAATTCAGTGACCTGAATTTAACGTAAAAGGTCCCTTTTTTAATCACCTCTCCGATGATCACATTTCAGTTCTCCTGGCAACGGGAACATGCGTCAGGTTGTCTCCAGACGTTTCCCATCAGATGTTAACAGCTTCCAGTAGAACTGCACTCATGTCTGTCCAAATGTTCGTAAAGTGACGTCTGTGGAACCGTGTTCAGAACGCCTGCTCTGTTAGTGGGAACGCCGCCTCCACCGTCCAAACACGCTGCGCTGACGTCAAGTTTAGCTGATCACGTCTGTCAAGACGGCGATGCTTCGGTTTTGTGGTAGAAGTGGAGAAAACACAGAAGGAAGCTGTATGTGAGTCAGGATTCAATGATCTGGCTTCATTTAAACTCCAGTCGAGATAATTGGATGATAATCCTCTGAAAATCACTTTATGTAGGTGTCACAATTCTAACCAGAGAATTGCATCAATTCTATATTTCTTACGATATCTAACAGATGAGTCCACACGCTTACGGCCGCCTGACGTGACTTTTATTGGCACATCCACAAACCAGCCCAAAAGCTCTTCTTTAGACCTGATATTCACGTGGAAAGACGCCATATTTAAAGGCTGAGCCAGTGGGCCAACAGGCCCGATGTCAGCTTCTGTTTTCATGGAGATCTTACAAGTACGAATCTGCACTTTGTGATGGTCGATATCATTTATATTGTAAAACGTCGTCACGGTGACCACGCCACCATACTGGACGCTCTAAATATGTCGTCTTTCGATATTAATGTCATGTTTGAAGAAGTTGGAAACATCACTTTGTTGATGTGCCGATAAGGTTGACGTAAAGGGGGAGGAGGAGCTACAGCGTGCGGACACGTCATTGTTCTGGTCCGGCACCGCCGGGACGGGTTATTGGATGCGTGCAGACGCCACGCTTCTGAAGGCAATAACACGACATATCTAGAAAGAGTCGAGAGCAGCTGACACACTTCTAGGAGGGGCGGAGCTAAACGAGACCAACGCGAGCGCTCGCCCTTACATCATCATCCGGAGCTGAACGACCGGCGCCGTGATGTGGTGGAAAATACTGGAATTCCAAATATGGCATGACTCCTGACAGGTTGTCTCCAGAAGTGTATGATTCAGAATTCAAGTTCAACAATCATAGAACAACAATCAATAATAATCACAGTACTTTTCGAATCAGGATGATGCAACTGAATCGGGAGAAACGTCGCAGCTCAGCTAAATCAAAAATCCAGATCCGACACGTGAAAACATCTCAGTCGGGTTCCTGTGTGTCACAGAGTCCCAGTTTGATGGTTGGAAACCCCAAACTTTAGCTTCTAGGTCTGATTTAAAGGAAGCTGTTAAAGCGCACAGACGCGCCGCCTTCCACGCCGCCTCGTCGTGTCACGTGACCAACTCCAGCACGGACGCAGGCTGGAGGCGCTCCCCGAGCAGCTGCTATCCTCCCTCAGACACAGAGCAGAAAACATGAATATTTGATCACGTTCCGCTTTGTTGAGCGAGTGAAGAGCCTCTCAGAGGGTCGCTGGCACTCTGTTCCTGCTCCTGTTCAGGTAGAACAGCAGCAGCTCAGATAAAAGGCAGATTTACATGTGAACGCCTCTTTGTGGCGCCTCGCCACCATGCCGCTGCTTTTCTGCTCGGAAACAACTGAAGATCTTTATGTGAATGCGTTATTTTGAAGGGGGGAGCGCAGCTGCGAGGTGTTTCCTCAGCAACGATGTTTCCGGGAGGTAACCCGCAGCCAATCAGAGCGCACGGATACCAAATTGTTCACTCAGAGGGAACCACAGAATGGTGAAGCGAAACGACCAGCAGACTGTCAGCAGAGCGAGTTTGTTGGCTGGTGAGCGCTGAGGGAAGGAGCGGGGATGAAGGGGGATACAGGTGTCCTGATCTCTGTCGGACAACTTAGTGCTAAATTAGCCTGATTAGCATGCTAAAGCATTTCTACTACAAGTGTTGCTACAGTGGCGTAGCTCGCCGTGCACGTCACTCACTGACTTCCAAACAATGTGTACAAACATGCACTTTTGGTGCTGTTGCGCGGGGGGAGTGGACGACAAACACCAACCAATCCCGCAGACTTAGTCTCTAAGGTCCAATGAAAACATTGATGCACGACTCTTACTCTCACCATCGAGCGTCAAACGTTCGTTGGCGACAAACACGACATTAGCATGAGATGTGATGCTAATGTCGTGTTTGTCTGATGATAAACAAACAATAATGGACGACTTTCAGCCTTCAGTTTGGTTTTAATTAGTTAACTGATGATATAAAAGGAGGTTAAACATGGTTGGCAGCTGAGCAGGTGCAGCTCCGCTCCAGAGCAAGATGGCAGCGTCATTTCATTACAGCGGAGGAAGTGAAGAGCCGGCGGCCATCTTGACAGTCAGTGATTATCCCTCATGTCAGGATATTAACACGATTTCTGTCCTGCTGTCATAATGATACGGAGAAAATGAATAAAATCGCTGTGTTGTGATAAATAGGTCACTTCCAGCTGTCACGTGGACACAAGATGAATTCATGAACGTTTGAGCAGCTTGGAGTCGTCAGGATGTCGCTGATGAAGAAGAAATCTGTTAATGTAAACACACTGAGGCGTGCGCCAAGCCGTCACCCCCGTGATGAATTTATGCAATTTCTAAACCTAATTGGAACAGAAGAGTTCCTGAGAGGAGGAAGGAGCTCGTCTTCCTGCCTGAAGGACCTAAATTCTTCCTGTAAGGAAGCGGGGAGTGAAATGCCAGCAGCCATGATGAAGCTCTCTGTCGAGCTTGCCTCCTCACCTCGGCGTTACTTTCATCATCATCATCCGTCACCAGGTCGCCACGTGGCCAAACAAACGCTCCGGGCTCCTTGATGGTCGAGTCGTAGGATTACTGAAGTCGTCTCTGCGAGCAGCGGCTGTTTCTCCAGGAAACGTTTCCTCTCCTCAGCGTCAGTCAGGCTTGCATGGTTGATGATGTCCTCGCCGGCGCCTCCAGGACATCAGAAGGTTTCACTCTCCAAGATGAAACTGGATTTTAAAGACATGGTGTTCAAAGTGTTCACATCAAACATCTGGACAGCTACTGAAGTGTTTCCTGTGTGTGCGCCGAACTGGACCGTTTCCACTTCCTGTTCAGTTTTAAAAACCCGGGAGACCACAGACACGACGAGTGGAACCACTTTTCTAACCTTATGACCCTCAGCACACTCATACTAGACCGTTCGGCCGGACCGCGTGACCACGCCCCTGCCGACTGCAGTAACCACAGCAGCCCAGACTGTGGCACTGATGCCACCGTCATTAAAACCTGAAGAAGATTCCACGTTCCATATTCCGCTTGGCTCGGGTGCAGGCTTCTTCCTCCTGTAGGTTTGTTTATATTTGTTTATTTTTGCTTATTTACAACATCCGGTTGGTGACGCTTCCCGGTCGGAAGAATCAAGATCAGGGACAGCAGTGATGGATCAGGCCACACCCCCCGATCGGTGTTGTTGTTCTGACTGTTCTGACCTACATGTTGGCCAAAGTCACGTCTTCATGTTCTGAGCAGCATCGTTCGGTCAGCTGACTCTCAGCTCAGTCTGCTGTGGTTGGCTCCACCTACTGGTTTTAATTCCGGATTTACTCACAGCGCCACCTGCTGTGGAGGGTGACGTGTGCCGAATGTGAGAAAATCGTAGCAGAGGGAATCTGTGTTTGTTTCTATAGTGTGATGCGTTTCACTTTATGATCCGTCAGTTTGTGGATGGTGTTTGTAAAACGTTCTAGTTAAATTAGCTCCGCAAATCAGCAACAAGCAGCATCTGCAAACATCCCATGTGATCTTTGCAGCTGCGGAAAGTTGAGTCCGGCTCCTGAGTTTTCCGATCGGGCAGCTTCATGATGACCTGACCAATCAGGAAGCTAAAAGTTCTGGAAAAGCTCCAACCAGCTGCTAGAGACAAAACTGTGGAAACGGACGGTTTGAACATTTCTAGAGTAAGTTGTCCTTCACAGCCACTGGAAGTACGTTTCATGTCTGTGGGTTAACCCTAACCCTAACCCTAAATTGTAGATTATCTTGGGGTTTGGTCTTGGATTCAGGACTTTTGTGTGTTTTTTCGTGTTTTGGGGTTCGGTTTGTTTCGTCAAGTGACTGAACTGAGTCTTCTTTGTCTTCGGTGTCTGGACTTGGGTCCAACTCCATCCAAATATTCATGGTGCACCTTTATGACAGATGCAAGTTTTAAAATGGTAGAAACGAATGTCTTTTCTCAGGGTTTCAGGAGTCTTTTTCAGGTAAAGTAACCTGCGATTAAAGCACTTAAACCCTCAGTTCAGTGTTCCACCACAGACGGTTCTCTTATGTCGTACGCTGTAGCTGGAAACATCGAAGAGACGTTACTCAGACTTGGAGCTGCAGATTCGGCTAATAATTCAGATGAAACGCCCATTTTCCGCCCCTTTGCACGGAGCGCACGGACGCCGGTTCAGGAGACGCCGTGAGCTCCTTGTAGCTCCTGGTAACGTGGCAGCTTCAGCCGGGATCAGCGATGAGGAGAGGCCGTACGGCGCCGCTCTCTGCTCGCCGTGCGCGGCTCATCCATAACCACAGTACAGACGTGGAATCTGTCTTTAACGCCCCCCTGGACGGATCCCCCACTTTTGCCGGCTATTAAAATGAAATTGGATTTTGTTTCTAAGTGCCTGTTAATTCTGTGTGCTGATGGAGGGCCCGGTCCTCCCCTCTGGCTCACATGCCGCCTCGGTAATAACCGTAATTACTCAGCCGAGGAGGACTTTACGCCCTTTTCAAATAAAAGATGTCTTCTCCACTCTGTTATTTAATCACAGCTAATGAGACGCAGCCAAATGTTTTTATGTTAATGGCTCACTTATAGGAAATGTGTCTCATTTCATTTTCCCATAATCCTTTCTGCCTGGCGGCAAGGACGAACCGGGCAGAAGGAGCAGAACGAGCTCACCAGCACAGGTTCGTGTCCGGTTGGAGGAAGAATGAATGATGTCCGTTCATGTCATTTCTCAGCGGTCACACCCACAGGAAGAGGAAACCAGCTACTTTTAGCTTCCTATTAGCTGTTTTAACCACTTCCTTTCTTTAGACAAACTGAGGGCCAAAACGTGAGGATTCGAACGCTGCCGTCATATGGAGTCAGAGTCCCAATCAGGAGCAGCGCTCAGCTGTCAATCACAAAGTTTCAGCCCCTTTTGTATTATCAATAACTAATTAAACCCAAAGTCATGATGCACATGAACATCAGTGTGATAAGAACAACCTAAAATGACAGAAACCATTTATTTGACTTTAAGTTTTTAGTGTTAATAACACCAGAAACAAATAATTAAAAATGTCAGCTCATAGTTTTTGATACCTTCTGAGAAAATCAGAAATCCGAGATAAAATGGTCATAATTACAAGTGGAAATATCTGCGTAATTGTTGTTGTTTACTTCCCACACTGATGTTGAACACGTTTGATGAGTTGCTGAGCAGTTTATGTGTCCACATAAACATCTTTAGTGTGTGATATCAGCACAACGTGACTGCAAAGACCATTTTTTGGGACCATTAGGTGGGAATGAGTGAAAGTTGATGGCTGGATGAACGTCAAACAAACAGGATGTGGAATGATTAAACACAGTTTGTATGTATATGAACTTTGATGAAAAAGTTCAGTGTTTGACTGCAGCTGAGTTTCTGTAGTTAAAAAAAAAATCATCACTGTTAATTCTAAACTGTAGATCTTCAGTTTTTTGTGACCACTTTAAAGGTGGAGTTTGTATGTTTGTACGTTCCTAGTTTAAGTTAAAAAAAGCCACCCCCAAACCCATCCTGCAAAACCACTTTGCACCTCTAGAGGTGATAGTCCCATAATATTCTCACGGTGATATTCTCTAATTTACTGAATAATGCAAGAGTGCACCTTCTGATTTCAAGTTTCTTTCTTTTACCAACTCAGATAAGCGTCTCCGCCGACAGAACTGTGTCCCCATAGTGCAGTGGATTGTCAGGCTCCACCCATCTACTGTACCTGCACTATGGGGATGCCACCTGTACAAACCACCTGCACATCTTTGCATTTGGTTTCCAGCCACGTTCAGGCGGTGATACAAGGTCAAGATCGATGCAGACACCAGTCAGCTGTTGGGCTTCAGGCTTCACGCTAACCGAGCTAATAGTCTTTAAAGCTGCAGCCGGAGATGACTGACAGCAGCGAGTGTAGTGACACAGTTGGTGGTGATTTTCTGCCTCACTCACATTCTTACAGATTCCTCCTTCCTGTCTGTAGAGCTGAGATTGAATCCTTAATATCGTTGCTGTTCTGAAGAATTAAACTGTGATGATACAGAGAACAAACGTTCAGTTGCTGCGTCCTGTTCATACACGTTTGACCACATGATGCTGTTCTCCCTCCAGGGTTGGAGAAGGTCGGCCGTGACTCCACCTACGAGCAGGAGGGGAAGGTCCAGTTTGTGATGGACGCCGTGTACGCCATGGCCCACGCTCTGCACCACATGCACCGCGATCTGTGCGCCGGAACGCCGGGCCTGTGCCCGCGCATGGCCAACATCGACGGCAAGGAGCTGCTAGCCCACATCCGCGCCGTCAACTTCAACGGTGAGCGCTGCTTCTGCTAACCGTCAATATTCCCACACGTCTGTGTGGAAGAACCACGCAGATTTCACAGAACTGTCTTATATTTAATGATCAGGAGCTACCAGACTAATACATCTACACTAACAGCCAGAATTTCCCTTCATTTGATTGTATTTGTTCACTTATTTTTGGCCCCTAAAAATATGTTTGCATGAGTTCCACGGTGTGTTAACTTCTGCTCCATCATAACGTGCTGACACTTCAGAACTTCAATATGAGACCAGAACATGTTTGATGAGTTCCTGCATCCACACAAACTACTCGAGTAAAGTTTACTTCAAACACTGTGGTAAATTAAACAGTTAGCAGACTGGGAGTGATTGGAGGGAGAGAGAATGAATGTTGAGCAGTGATGGTAATTATGGTTTAGATGAATATGAAAGGAACAGGAAGTGGAAAGACTGGATGTTTCCTGACCACTTTGAAAGTGTAAGATATGTTCATGATTTTCGATTGAAACGAGGAAAAATTAGAAAACACACCAAAACACTGCAAGTATTGAAAAAATGTGACTAACTAGCATGCTAATCAGCTAGCCTGTCCTGTCATACCAATGTGTTCCAGTAGAGGCGATAGTCTGACAGCCTGCGTAGTTTCAGCTGGGAGATGAAAATGAGCAGTTTCACAGCTCTGTTAGTATTTAGGCTAATAATCTACAGAAAAAAGAGACAAAATGTTAGAGCGTAAATATTCTTACAGCTGTTTTCATAACGAAACAGACAAACACAACCAGACACCTTGTGAAGTTTCTCTCTTTTACCAACGGAGACGAGTTTTAGGGCCGAGTGGAGACGAGTACCACCAACCTACCTGCGCTGTGGGGATGCCAGCTGTCTGGCTGGACTACGACACATCTTAATGTGTATTCTGTCAACAAATCAAGTTTTATATGTATTCAGTGTGCAGATAATTCATTTACAGGAAAAAAAACATGAGTTTTGAGTCACACGGCAGACCGGTTGTCCGCTCGGTTTCCTCCGTCGCATTCAGGCCTGAAAATCTGACAAAGTCTCAATATGGACGGTGTTAAACGTGTTTCCGGGCTCACAACACACGTCTTTCAGCTCCATCTCTGCTGGTCGACACATTCGGATGATTGAAAATGACATAAATGTGACAAATACTGAGGAAAGTTGTCTATTTGTGTTTCATGTATCCGTTCAGTGAAGGTTATTCCTATTTCAGTGCGAGTGTCAAGAGAAGTTGGAAGATGTGGAATATAATCAAACCCAGTTATAGAAAACAAAACTGTTTTGGTCGGAGTGACAAACTCGAGGAAGGCTGGATGATGTCACTTCCTCTGCTCCAACAGGTCTCGGTAACAGGGCAGCTAATTATTATTATGTAAAATATGCTGATGATTCAAAAATACCTTTAACAATTACAGACTAATATATCAACACAATTATAGCAAGAAAATATTTAAAGTTTATTTTAACTGCTATGTTCAATCTGCAAAGTGGTCATGAAGGTGGGACAAGTGAAAAATCCCGTTTTCGGGAAGTTAGTTAGTTTGCCCAGTTCCAACGAAGAGGACGTTTTCCTTGTAGGACAACAAAGATCACTGATTAGTCTTCTATTTTTATTTTCCCGTGTATCACAACGAACCGCAGCGCTTGTTTTTATTCGGCATCCGTTTTAAAATTCGCCCATTTTGCTGGTCACTTCCTGTGTTTTGGCGTTCTGAAAGTGGTCACATGACAGGAAGTCAGGTGGCGTCAACCTGCAGAGCGGCTGTTCTCCGCGAAGGTGGGCGTCACCGGGAGCTGATGCTGCAGGGGTCTCACACACATCGCAGCCGCGTGATCCAACGTCGCCTTCATAACCAGGAGGGAAACGTCCCAAACACAGGAAATACGCCTGATGGAGCAACAACCTGCTCTTCTTCTCCGTCCTGCCCCCGTTTGTTCCACATCTCTTCAGAACTGTTCCCTCGCCGACACGGTCAGCCCAAAGTCACCGACCGGCAGACACATTCTCCCTGGTTTCAGCCCATCGTGAGTGAATTAAACGCATCGTCACACGCTGTTTTTCTCTTTTCATCATCTGGCGCCGTCTTCACTCGGCATCTGCATGCAGGAGCCAGAGGGTCGGTTCGTGCTCGAGGTTCAGGTGCCGGACGGGCCACAGCAAAGCTGGAGCTCCACCTGGTGACACCCAAAGGCCGAACTGGTTTTAGCATGTGTGAAGTTAACGTGACATAGAGCACAAAATATCTCCTTCCTGAAGGGGAACTGTGCCGTTTCTCAACCTGAGCACCGTTTCCTGAGGTTTGAGCTCTATAACGTCACAAAATACAACTTCATTTGAAAATGACTCCAGTAAGAAGTTCAGTCGCTGAGACTGCGTATAAAACACGCTTCTGCGTCATGTCACCTACTGAAGGGCCGCCGTTTTCCGCTGCTTCGAAATCGGTGAAGGAGATTTCCGACTAGTTCTTCACCTTTCACTCCACCGGGATCCTCCTGTTAATCACAATTTGAGTCATTTTGTTCACGTTTGTAAAATCTAGCGGCGCCTCCTCTGCTGCTCCTGGACGCAGGAGCAGGAGGAAGCGTCGCTGCAGCGCCGTGGCTCCCTCGCTGATCTAGAAATGAACTGTTCAGTTTTATTACTTGTCTGATCTTTGCATCTCCATGAAGCCTGAGTGGTGAAGATCAGTGGCTCGAGTTAGCTGAGGTGGCGTTGTCGCGAAAACGGCCACGCCTTTAATTTGAATAAGTGAGTTTTGGAAAAATGAGCCGTGGAGAATAAAAGACAATGTTGGCATGTTTATTTCCCATCCACCTGGAGCCACACGTCGTTGTTCAGCTCCATCGTGGAAAAATGTTCAACCTGGAAGAACTACCTAAAGTGGCAGAAACCAATTAATGACTTTTTAGTTGGTCCCACCTGCTAACACGGAGGGGGAGGGGCTTATGCAGTCAGCCACCACCAGGGGGCCATCCACAACTCCATCTTCCATCTTTTTGTCATGTAAGCCACCACCACCATGTCAAACTATGTCAGTATTTCTTGTTTCCTGAGAGTAGCCACCTTCAGTTCCTTCACAGTAACCAAGAGGTGAAATACCTTAAACCAAGGTTGAACCGGTTGTCTTTGTGGCTGCAGTGAAAGAGCAGCAGGGAGCAGTTTGTCCGGCAGCACACAGAGAAAAGAGCAACACGAAACCCAACAAAGGAGTTTAGCTCATCCTGGACATTTTCTGCAGCTTCCCACAGGGACGAGGAGGACCTGGACCTCCTCCAGAGGCCTTCACAGACCCACATGACTGTTCGCAGGACCGCCTTAATCTCAGTCAGGGCCGCTGCACTCTGTCGCAGGGGAGGGGCCACAGCAACACACTTATTGGTCTCTAACTTGTTATAAAACACAGGAAGGTGAGTTCCTCATCGGCCGAAAGTTTCGCACTCTGAACGTGGATGTTTGTTGTCCTGTTGTGGAAGAATCGGTCCTGGTTAGCTGAAACCTTGGATGGGACACGTAGGCAGAGTGACCAGCTGATGTGCAGCCTAAGTGAAGCGTCGTCATCGTCAGCGTGCCTCTGCAGCGTGTGGCTCATGTGTGGTCCGTGCCTGACTGGCCGATTAGGGCGTCCGCACGCACACACACACACACACACACACACACACACACACACACACACACACACACACACACACACACACACACACTGTGAGCAGCACGCTCGGTTACACCTTCACATACATCTAACGCCGACATAAATCAAGCTCGGGCTGCTTCTGTTTTTTATGCTTCACTTCTCTGAACGCGGAGCAGCGGGGTTACCCATAATGCCGTGTATGAAATGCGGCGGATCCAGAGCGAGGCGAGGGGGCTCCGTGGTTGAGAAACGGCCAGCGGGGCTAATTGCTAACTCACCCGTGCACTCCTCCACGCATGCTTATTTTTAGGCCAATGGAGACGCCAGTGCTAACATTAGCGTCCATCTTGATGTCCTGCGTAGGCGCCATCAACGGAGCGAGGGAGGGAGGATGAGGGAGACCCCTCCTGATGGGTTTGGACAGCAGATGCTCACTAAGAGGCGATAAAAGCTCCTTGTTACCATTTTTAAGAGGGACACGGCGCAGTGGCCCCACAGGAGGAGAAGGGGGAGGAGCAGATGCTGTAGGTGAGCGAAGGAATGAATGTGTGAAGACCCCCCCCTCCGTGACATCACCTCACGTGTGCCGAACTGCTGAACGCAGCAGGAAGAGGGACACATCTGTCTGCGTCACGTGTTCTCGGAGGCCAGGTCGGCCAGAATAAACAGTTTACTGTGTCACAGACTCTAAATATATTCCAGGTGATGGATCCATCCTCCTTTCAAAAGCTTCAGGAAGTTTGGAGGCGGGGCCGGCAGTGCTGAACATGTCTAATTGGTGGAATACTACAAGATAAGACACGCCCACACTATAGCGCCAGCAGGTTTACCTTACGATGTGAGGGTCATGTGACAGAATAAGATTTACAGATTCATGGACGCAGACGGGGCGTCACCGTACCTGGGTGGCGATACGGTGTCGGCTCGTTTGGAATTTGCCCACCGCTAACCTTTGAGTCCGATCTCGTCGAGATCGATTTTAGATCCAGATGGCAGCAGAGAGACGAGCAGACGATGAAGCTGGAGTCAACACTTTGATGTGACTGATAAATTTCTCCTCCTGTGTAATCAACATTTCTTCGCTGTGGTGCTGTTGAGCGGCGTCACGGCGACACGGCTCTGACCTGCAGTCTTGGAAAAGCTGCTTTGTTGGACTGAGACGTACTAACTAAGCTGAGCAGGTCACGGTGGACAAACAGAGGCCAATAGAGCTGCAGAGCTCAGTGACTGTGGGCGACTTTATCTCACGTATGAAATGACCCCGCCGCCAAGGTCCCGCCGACAATACAACTGTGGCCCGACCGCCCTGTGAGCGCGGGGGGAAGAAGCTCGTTCATTAGCAGCGTTCTTCGATTTCAGATCATTTGTTCACATCAGGGCTTCTGAGCATCAATAGCACGTGTGAAAATCCAGCAGCTGAACCGAGAATCAGCCAGGAAGAGCCGAGGAGAGCGATTTAGCGGTTTTCTTTTTCATCTGTTTCCTGTACAGACACTCAGGTGGGAGGGACCTTCAAACGAGCCAGTTGTATTTATTAGGACGTCGTTTGCATCGGATCAGAGCCACAGGAGAAACATTTATTTGAGTCCGGGCACATGTGAGAATTTTGAGTTGTATAATTTTATTTTGACCAGAATTAGAATTTTCAAAATGTAATATTAGTATTTAGATGTATTTTTAGAATTTAGAATTTTTCCTTTGACTTCAACCAGCTGCGTCTCTCTGGAAACTAGCCGAGCAAAAACCCCTGAAATGGCATCATTCCTCAAGGTTAAAGATGTATAACATTCTGAGCCTTGAAACTTTTATAAGACCTCTTTTATAAAGGTAAAATTTAGATGTGTAGATAATCTTGCACCAGCAGTTTTTGTCCTTTTGTTACACTCAAACACCATCTTTCTCTGCAAAAGTGATACTTCCTCTAAACCGGCCCACGGAATCAAATCACGAACCGATGCTGAGAGCGCTAAACTGGGCTAAACAGGTTTAAACAGGGTTGAACAGGGTTAAAAACGGTTAAACATGGTTATCACGAACCGATGCTGAGAGCGCTAAACTGGGCTAAACAGGATTAAACAGGGTTGAACAGGGTTAAAACACAGTTAAAGCAGGGTTAAAAACGGTTAAACATGGTTAAACATGGTTAAAACAGGGATAAACAGGGTTAAACTGGGTTAAACAGCATTAAACAGGGTTAAATGAGATTAAACAGAGTTAAACAGGGTTAAACAGTGCTAAACCTAAGTTTTGTCTTTGGGGTGAACCAGTTTCTGTCTCAGAGTGTTGCAGGGTCTGAAGTGAACTGGGAAGTCATGCTTAGAGAAAATTCTTCAGAATTTCTCTGACACCCCTGCCACATACGGAATGACAACGTTGTGGCGTTTGTTCCTCTCCTCTTCCTGTGTTATCTGGGTGTCGTTCCTGGAGCCCTTAGTGGATTTGACGTAAGCCCAGTTAGGGTATCCACAGGTTTTTAATGCTGTCTTGATGTGTTTGTGTTCCTTAGACTTCCCCTCTGTCCTTGTGGGAACATTTTCAGCCCGGTGATGGAGGGTTCTGATGACTCCCAGCTTGTGTTCCAAAGGGTGGTGAGAGTTGAAGAGCAGGTACTGGTCTGCGCGAGTAGGTTTCCGGTAAACTTCAATGTTGAGCCCTCCGTCCTTCTCAAGGTGTGTGGCACAGTCGAGGAAAGGCAGCCTGTTCTCTTTCATGTCCTCCCTTGTGAATTTGATGTCGCTGTCTACTGAGTTAAGGTGTTCCGTGAAGGCTTCTACCTCTTGGGTTTTAATCTTGACCCAGGTGTCATCCACATATCTGAACCAAAGGCTCGGTGTTGTTCCTTTTAAGGAGCTCAGTGCCCTACTTTACACTTCCTCCATGTAGAGGTTGGCCACAATAGGGGACACTGGGGAGCCCATGGCGCAGCCATGCTTCTGTCTGCAGAAACCTTCGTTGTACTTGAAGTAAGTGGTGGATAGGCATAGGTCCAACAAATTATAGATTTGTTCCAGGGTGAAGTTTGGTTCTAAGGTCCAAAGTGCTGTCTTGCATTAGTCGTTTTCGGACGGTTTCCACTGCTTCGGATGTTGGTATGCATGTTAAGAGTGAGGTGACATCATAGGAGTCCATGGTTTCCTCCGGTGGCAGCCTGAGGTCCTGAAATTTACTGGTGAAGTCATTAGAATTCTGGATGTGGTGTGGAGTTTTGCCAACCAGAGGTGAAATTATAGTTATGAGATGTTTGGTGATGTTATGAGTTACTGAGTTGATGCTGCTGACGGAGCAGGTAGTGTTTTCACAGCTCGTCTCCTCATGTTGCACACTTCTGTGTGAACGCAGCCCTCCTTGACTGACGAGGACTGAGGAGGAGTGAGGAGCAATGAAGGGGAGTGAGGTGCGGGGAAGTGGAGTGAGGCAGATGAAGAGGAATGAGGCGGAGTGAGGAGGAGTGAGACGAGCTTTGGTGATTCATCGTCACGCTGATGTGATTTGTGATGCTTTTATTCATGTCGAGGAAGGAAATCAGGGCAGAATCAAATCAAACCACCGCCTGCTCACTTCATTATAAATCTGCTTCCTTTTTTCTCTTGTTGTTGTTGTTGTGTTGTTCGTCCCTCCAATCAGCTGCTCTTCCTCTGGGCTTCACTCGCTCCAAACGAATCCACGTCAGCTTGGGCGCTGTCTCGCGTAGGGAGCCTGCCCTGCAGCCAGCAGATTGATGATGTGGAACGAGTCATCTGGAGCTTCTCACTCGCTGTAACCCAGAAATAAAGATCAGATTGTCTCAACAGGCACATTTCAAACCGTCGTCAGCGCTTCCTGGAGGCACTTCCTCCCTTTTTGAGTCTGTGAGTTTATCGGTGTCTGTAGAAAATATTAGAGAAATGAAACATAAAGATGAACAGTGTACATTTCCATTAGCCTTGATTAGCCAGCTGATCGTAACATTAACGGTAGCAGAAGTTCGACACTGCAGCATGAAAGAGAATGAGAATGCTAGAATGCACCAACGCAGCTAGATTCACTACAGTCCCCAGCTGCCGTATCTGTGTTGGTTTGGGGTGTTGCTACGTGTGTTGCAGGCCTCAGAGGGAAGTTTTGCTGTGCGTGGTATCGGATCGGTGCAATGGTGATGTCTCCAGTGCTGCGATCACAATCTGAACAACTCTGGTTTGTTTGTTGTTACAGCCATCAAAGGTCTTTTGTTTAATGACTGTGTTTTTTACAGAATCTCAAACAGATGTTGGCTGTATCGTAGCTCCTCCTCCATCTTAATTTGTCAGCGTAACTTCCTATGTGTTAGCTGAACTGCTCATTTGTTAGCATGACTGCTCTGTTTGTGTTTGCACAGGAAGTGCAGGAACTCCAGTCACCTTCAACGAGAACGGCGATGCCCCTGGACGCTACGACATCTTCCAGTACCAGATCAGCAACAGGTTGACGGCAGAGTACAAGGTCATCGGACACTGGACCAACCAGCTGTATCTAAACGTAAGCGGTCACGGTTGATTCATAGAAATCATAATTGATCAACAAAACTGGAGGTTCAAATTCTCTTAACATGCTAGCTAACGTTAGCCTCACTGACCGGAATGTATGCTGTTGCCTGGCAACACAAACTCACAGTTCGGATCATCTTTGTGTTCAGCAGCAAAGGAAGAAAAGGGGTGGAGTTTAATAACTGTCCATTTCCAGTTCCTTTGTTGCATTGGTCCACATTCAAGTAACGCGTAATGTCATCACGCTTCAGAGGTCAGAGGTCACAACGCTTGTTAGCCTGCTAATAAACAGTGTCGCTTCGTCATTGAGTGTTCTGAACCGATCCGGGTCAGGGATCGACCGTTCTGTCATGACCCTCGGTTGCTGTGGTTACCAGCAGTGTTAGACGCCTCGAACATAAACACACGTATGTGGTGAGAGAACAGATCTCAGAAATCGACTTCATCTGGATGTCGTCAGGTCTGCGCGTCGCCTCACACTTGGCAAAGACGAACTTTGGTGCCACATTGAAATGAGTTGCATGGGTCAAAGGTCGTACGCTGTGCCAGACATTGTCATATGTTTAAACCGCATCTAAATTTGGTCAATCAAGCAATCAAACTATTTGTTGAGCACATTTAAAAACAACAGTGTTGGCCAAAGTGCTGTACATTCACAAGGAAATATACATAAAATCGAAACATATAAAAGGATCGCTGGAATCGTTCTGCTGTAGGGGCATGAAAATTTGGGTGTCATCGGCATAAAATTGGAAAAAGATTGTGTATTTTTTAAAAATCATCTCCAGAAGAAGAGGATACAAGGAGAATAAGACAGGCCCAAGAATAGAGTCCACAGGAGAGAGGCAGAAGAAGAAGAGGCTTGGTGAAAGGTGGTGAAAGGTGACGGCGGGAAGGCGTCTCTGTAAGACCGTTTTTTGGCTGAAGTTGGACGGAATGAACAAATTTCAACCGCGTCAACAGTTTTAGGGTGAAATTAAGTTAGATTTAACCCATAAACAAGGTCCCATCTGGTGTTTTCCAGATTACGTCCGGCTGTGATAATTGTGCTGTTGCGAATGTGTTTTTTTTTACTCGTTGCACGTTGACTATCTTGGCTCCTCCCCTCAGATGGAGGCCCTGCAGTGGACCGCTGGCGACTCCTCGGTGCCGGCCTCGGTGTGCAGCCTGCCCTGCCGGACTGGCGAGAGGAAGAAGGTGGTGAAGGGCGTCCCGTGCTGCTGGCACTGTGAGCGCTGCGAGGGCTACCACTTCCAAGCCAGCCAGGTCACCTGCGAGCTCTGCCCCTACGAGCAGCGGCCGGACCGGAACCGCACCGGCTGCCAGCCCATCCCCATCATCAAGCTGGAGTGGGACTCGCCCTGGGCGCTGCTGCCCTTCTTCATCTCCGTCCTGGGCATCATCGCCACCACCTTTGTCATCGTCACCTTCGTCCGCTACCACGACACCCCGATCGTCCGCGCCTCGGGGCGGGAGATGAGCTACGTGCTGCTGACTGGTATCTTCCTGTGTTACATCATCACCTTCCCCATGATCGCCGCGCCCGACGTCGTCGTCTGCTCCTTTCGCCGCATCTTCCTGGGCCTCGGCATGTGCTTCAGCTACGCCGCGCTGCTCACCAAGACCAACCGCATCCACCGCATCTTTGAGCAGGGCAAGAAGGCGGTGACGGCGCCGCGCTTCATCTCGCCGGCCTCCCAGCTGGTCATCACCTTCTCGCTCATCTCCGTCCAGCTGCTGGGCATCCTCGTGTGGTTCGCCGCCGACCCACCGCACACGTTTGTGGACTACGGTGGGCAGCGGACACAGGATCCCGAGAACGCTCGCGGCGTGCTGAAGTGCGACATCTCCGACCTGTCGCTCATCTGCTCGCTGGGATACAGCATCCTGCTGATGGTCACGTGCACCGTGTACGCCATCAAGACGCGCGGCGTGCCAGAGACCTTCAACGAGGCCAAGCCCATTGGGTTTACTATGTACACCACCTGTATCATCTGGCTTGCCTTCATCCCCATTTTCTTCGGCACGGCGCAGTCGGCCGAGCGGGTGAGTCTGATAAATAATGTAGCGAGTGTCCAATGTAAGGCTCCGCCCCCCAGCAGAGTGTCTAAATGGTGACACGGTCTCGCTCTTCTGCTCTTGTCCTCTTTTAGTAAAAACCGTCAGCAGTTTAATTCAGGAAGATGAGCAGAGCATGTGAGCGCACAGGGAGGCGGGGCCTGTTCCGTGTGCTTGTAACCCGACACAGGGAGACATTTTGTGTCCAGCAGGGACACCTGTGACATGAATATTCATCAGTCTGGAAGAAATGGGTGGATTTTCCTATATATATATATTTGATATCAAATAACACAAGAAACAGTCAGACACAGATTCTTTAAGTGAGTTTTAACACGTGTGAGACCTTCAGGGTCGGATCATGGACATTAAAGTAATTCAATTTCTCCACTGTAACGTCACATCGGATTTCCCTGAAGTAACAAACGTAACAAATTACTAAAATGATTTGTTACAGAGTGTCAGGATGCTAACAGACTGAAGCTAATAGCAGGTGTTGGATAAAAATATCCTCAGTGAGACACAGAGGCCTCAGCATGGCGGCACGGTGGGGGAGACACCAGCCTCACTGTTGTTGGAAGCCGTTGCCAGCTAGAAGTACTGAGCGTCCAGAACGACGAGGAAGAAAAGAGAAATGTAAGAGGGGTTCAGAGGCGGCGTCACAGCCAAATGGTTGGATTATGGTGTTATTATTAGTTTACTTGGGAAAGCTGCACACAAGTAAATATATAAAATAAATTAAAAAAATAAAATATATTTAAGGATTTCCCACAGCAAGCTAACATCTGCTGCTGTGGCAGTTAAAGCTCCAAAGTTTGCTATTAAGGCCTGATGACATTGGCAGGAAGTGATGTTTAACTGACAGTTTCAGCTCAGTCAACAAATCGTTTTAGTCTAATTACTTTTTTGTCATTTATTTGTGAACATGATCCTCATAAATGTGTTGAAAACCATAAAAAGGCCTAAAAAGTTAAAAACGGGGAAACATACTTGACGTCCACCTTGCTGGGTCTTAGCTAGTTAGCTAGTTATCCTCTTTAAAGCAGAAACACCTTTTTTAATCCACTCCTACACCTGCTGGGTCCAGACAGGTAATAAAACACTCCAAACAGTTTGACACACATTCATAGGTGCTAACTGTTAGCCGCTGGTGGCCCGTAGACGCCACATGCTGCGTCTTTAAAGGGTAACGAGCCTGGTTGGGTTTAAAGACTCAGCCTCTGCTCCGTTCTGACTGACGGAGGATTGATTGGTTTCTGATCTGATGATCACCACAGGCAACACCCCACCTGCTCTGCGTCCTCTCCACACCAGACTAACGAGAGCAGAATTACATTGGGCACATTCAGACAACAGCTTTTTGGGCTGAGTTTGCTGTGAGGGAGCCAGACGGAGGATTGTGCTCATTATGGCGTCTGTGGGGAGATCAGGATGGCAGGTGGAACCATTCACTCAGATTCCCTCTAAATTTAGTCCTTCGCTCTTCTCCGCCGCCGCTGTTCAGCGAACGGGACACTTTGCTGGCCTCAGTACGACTGTGTGAACTGTCGTGGTCATTTGTCAAAATAACCAACAAATCCCATCCGTCTCAAGATGGTCTCAGTCGTGATGACTGAGACCCCCTCTGGCCCGGGACCCCAGCAGATTCTAAACCTGAGTCTTCTTCCCTTCCTGCATCGGGATGAGACACGAGAGGGCGGGGCCTGAACGTCTTGGTTTTCTGTTCTGATGTTAGCCATTGCAGCGCTCTGGAGCGCCCCCTGGCTGCAGTACAGGCCATAACCCCACCCCGAAATATGTTTGCTTCTGTCACTATGATAGCCCTCTGATGTTGCAGTTATGCGGTTTGACCACTATGTCAAACTGATGCTCTTGGACGACATGTGAGTTCGCCAAAAGTGGAGACATCACAATTTCCCTCTAGTGGCTGGCTGCAGTATAGCTCATAAGCCCCTTCCCCTCCATGTTGGCAGATGGGGCAAGCCAAAAAAATGACATCAAATAAGTGTTGGTTTTTGGGTCTTATCACGCTGATGTTTGTTCACCTGCTCATTTTGATCTTAGTTTGGTTTTATTAGTTATTTGATGTCAAAAAGGGGCTAAAATGTGATGAGTGACAGCTGAGCTGCGCTCTGACCTGATGTGTGGGCAGGAACTCGATGCAATGGTTCAGTTTCCTGTTTGCTCCTACACACGCCCTGACGTCACCAGCACAAGATGGCAGCGCTCCTATCGGACATTTTGGCTCCAGTTTTGCACAGTGAGAGGAAGTGGAGAAATGTTTTCCATCTTTATGTGAACCCAGTCAAAATCCAGGAAGATGGAATACGTATCCGACCATTTTAAACCTCAGCATGAGACTGGAGTGTTATCGTCCCTGAAGAGCAACCAGAGCGTCCTAAGGAGGAGATCATGAACGACAAGTTCAGGTTTATCAGGCGGAACAGACACGCTCAGACCGTCTTCCTCTGCGAGTCATGGAACCGCACAAACACTTGGGTGACGTCTTACCGGTTATTCACCGGCTGGTATCGTCAGTTATCATCAGAGTTCTTCATCCGAGTCCGTTTTATGCCCCAAATATGTGTCAGTCCTCCACGTTCAGGCTCGGCAGGATCAATCGATCGACCGGTCGATCAGCGGCTGCATCGGAAGGCGAGAGCCAGCTCATTGACAGCGGAGGGAACCTTCGTCGCTCACTGGTTTGGTTTTCATCCACACGCCACTTCATCATCAAATGTGTTGGACAAAAAAACCCACAAAATGTCAAATATCTTCACTCAATATCATGACAGCAGTGAGCTATACGATCAAATAGATCAATAAATCAATAAATCAGTGAACTTATCAGCGTTTATTTGGTCATGTGTCTGTTTTTTTACTTCCTGTTATTGTTCTCTTTTGCCAAAAATGACAATGTAGAAAAGTTCCCTCATTATCAGCTGTCACCGTCCTCTCTAAGCTCCAGCTGTAGCAAACGTTTGCTAGTAGTTGTGGAATAAACCTGGTGATATTTGAGCATAATTGTTTATTAAAATTTTGATTTTTTTAGATATTAAACAATAAACACAAACAAAACAACAACCAAACCACTTCTGCCGTCCACTGAATGAAGAAGTTAATTTCTCTCCACCTTTCGTAGACGTTCGGTGGTTCTGTGGACCTGATAAATCCCCTTAAAGGAGCAACATGTACAATTTAGCATTTTACATTATCCTCATAACGATGTCAAAGTTCAAAAACCTTATTGTGTGTGTGTGTGTGTAACCTCAAAATAATCAGCTGATGGTCATGTGACAGTGGGTGTCTGAGAGCGCCATCTGGTGTCGCCACGTTACTACGGCAGCCGAGAACAACAAACTTGTGTCGTGTGAAGAGACATGAGGGAGGGGCCAGCGAGGCAGCGCTCAGTTGATTGCATTCTACTACCTCACCATTAGAGGCCGCTAATTTTCACACACTGGGCCTTAAAATAAGGGAAATTATAGAACTGTAAGTGGTCCTACCACATTCTGCTGCCACTGGTCCTTTGATAGTGTGAAAACTATTTGAGGATGGATCACATCCACAAGTTCTGGAGCTCGTTACGCTGGCCAGCAGGTGGCGGTGTTTAAAAAGTTGTGTGTTGACCATTTTGACTTTCATATGATACTAATTCATAGTTAGAACATAAGTGGAATCATTTTCAGTGTTGTTGCTGTAACGTGTTTTCACCTGCGTCTCGTTAATCTGCTCTCCCTCCCTCCATCAGTTTGTGCTTTCTGAGTGCTTCACTTCCTCATGACACAATTATTCTTTGTATTTCCAAATGCACCTCGCTTTGCCTGGAATGCAGAAATAACAGATTGATAAATTATATATGATCTATACATTATATATGTTGTTGAAAATGCGGACTCTCGGGCCCTGAGCTCTGCATTACTGACTGATGTGGCTGTGCCGCGACGCTCTGGATGGCTCATTAGAATTTTGGGCCTGTGCGTCTGCAGAAATATTCAGGTGTAGTCGGGTTTCATCTGCTGCTCAGGTGATCAGACACGAGGAGCTCATCATTCTGAAGGCAAACGGCGCTGCCACGCTCCACTGGCGGTAGGTTTGTGCTTCTGCACCGTCGGTGGTTTGGAGGGAGGAAACGGATTGAGGCAGCTGGGTGAAATGGATCTGTTACCCTGCGTCCTCTCACCGAGTCTGCAGTCCGGCCGTCAATCTTAATCTGGAATAAATTTCCAGTTTCATTCCTTATTTTTTGTAATAATCGAATTATTTTTAAATTATCTTAATAATATTTACTCTGTATGTCCATAAACAATTATCAGCTGCCGATGTCTTTGTCCGTGGCTAAAACGTTTTGTGGACTTGTCGAACACAGAATGGCCTTCTGTGAGGAAATATTGTTAATAACCAACAATAGAAAACATAAATTCAGGCGTGACAATGGGGCCCCTCATCCTCGGGTCCCCTGCTGTCTCTCACAGAACTTTACCTGATTGTTTTTGAAATTCTGATCTTCAGACTCTTCAGCTCCACCGAGGTCAAAAGAACTCGATTAAATCAATTTCGCTTGTGTTAACGAGACAAGAAAGGACTCGAATGTTAGCAGTGGGCTAATGCTGCTAAACTGTGAACATCTCAAAGTGAACCTGTTACATTAAAAACATTTGGGGTCTAAACTCAAGGCCAGTGTGATTTTCAGTTAACGTTGCTGCATCTACTTTAACTCCACATCTGTATTTTACAACTAATCACTGGTGTGACACTCCACCCGCTGAGCCCACTGAGCCATTGTGCCTGTAACGAAGGAGTTTAAAGAGAGAAAAAGTTTCTGTCACTGAACTTTGACTTTTTATCGGTTCAAATATGACAAAAACTTGAGAAGCATTTTTTACGTACATCCAGTCTCAGAACCGCCTGAACCCATTAAAAACCGTCCGACCCGTGTTCCCACATTCACCTTTCTGTGGAGAACATGGAACACGTGTGCTCTGTGTCGGTGGGCCTCAGACAAGCTGAGATGGTCCATGTCCCATCTGCTAACAAGCAGGTGGAGGGGTTTAGCAGCTTTGCCGCAGCCAGCCAGCAGGGGGCCATCCTGATGTTTGAGCTCTCATCTTCAGATTGATTCATTTTAGTTCTGGTTTTTCACGCTGAGGAGTAAACAGGAAGTTCCACAGACTGAAAGGAAGCTCTCTGATTGGACATTTCTGGAGAGTGACTGAGAGTTTAATGATCCTGATGTTGATATTTATGTTCTCTGGTGTCACAAAGAGCTCATGCAAAAAATGCAAAAATTATGATTCATATTAATACAAGCAGCTCCCGAACTAATGCAGTGACGAGCAAAAGGAATAAATGAATTGATTTGAATGGAATAGCAAATAAAGGGTAATTGAGTATAAAATAAACAGAGAAGAAAAGAAAAATTAAGTTAATTGTAGCAGCTTTTGGCCTCCATAGATTTTCCGTTTTGATAAAGACGTCCCTCGGCGCCGCGACTACATCCACCCTGGTAACACCTGCGGAGATGAAACAGCCCCATCCTGACACTGCGAAGCACCTCGGAGGGGCAGGTCCTGGAACGCAGCGCCATCTGGTGGAGGACGAGTCATAGACAACCCCAGGAACAAATCCTGATGACTTGTGGGGGCGGGGCTTAACTTTGTAGAAAGAAGTTTTCCCAATAGTGATGCATCCGCTTGTAGGTGACCTCGTACCAGTAGCTCCGCCCCTTCTTCCTGTGATTCCGTGTCTGGTTCAAACTTGTGTGGCTGAATTATTCCAATGTTACAACTTGTCACTGTGCAGCGTACAGTAGACTAGTTTAAAAGTCAGAAGATGACAGAGGAGGTAAGCTCCGCCTCGCTCTGACTGCAGGAGAGGGGCGGGGCAATGCGTGAAGGTTGGGGGGGGGCTAAAGTAAAACATTCACAGATGGCTCCGAAGTGGCGAAGGTGTCGAATTACATCCGAGAGATTTGAAAATCATGAAGAGTTTTTAGATTTGAATGAAAACGGTTTAATATTTAAGGATAACTGAAGAACTTTAACGATTGTCTCCATCAGGGGCAGGATACAGGAAGTGGTGAATTTTGTCTGTTTCTGTGCTGCCGCGGCTGCCTGACTTGTGTTTGTTTGTTCGTTTACTCTGGCGTGCCTGATTATTTCCAGGAGCTCCTTAGGCTTCAGCTGGACTGAAGTCGTGAAGTCTGTGATTCGTCTTCTGGTGCAGCTGGTAAATGTGAGATCCTCAGTTTTCTGTCAGTATCACACTGCAGATAAAACTAACTACAGCTGCAACTACTGATTATCGTCGTCATCGGTTCATCTGCCAGTTATTCTTACGATTGATCGTTTACTCTGTAAACTGTCAAAAATTGGAGAAAATGCTCATTAGAAACACTCCTCATTTACAGCCAGAAATGACAAAGCAAAGCAGCAAATCCTGAAAACGCAGCCGGAAACAACAAATGTTTGATGTTTTTGCTCGAAACAACGATTCATTTTCTCACCATCGGTTACTCATTCAGCTGTAGAAAGAACACAGCTGCCGTGTCTGTGAGAATCGGGAGAAGGAAGATATAATTACTGCAAGTAAAAAAGAACCACGTCTACAGGGAAATCGGGGCTGTGAAGATCGTGATTCAAACTGCAGTTCTGAAGGTTGGAAGAACTTCAGCTTTGCTCCAACGATGGATCTGGATTCTTCACCTGCGTCCGGAGCAAAGTGTGAAGTTTGGGAGTTGTGACACAGCAGATCATGTCAGTTCGTTGACCAGGCAGGTTGAATGTTCTCACCAACATGGCCCCCGTCGGCGCGGTTCCTCCACCTGCTCCCTCCCAGCGTCCAGCTTTAAAGCCGCTCCGCTTTCACCAGGCGTCCAGGTCAGAGGGGGGACACGCCAACACAAAGTCCCCCCGGAGGACTGAAAGTAGGACGATTTTCCGTCTGAGGGAAACCAGAAGCTGTACGGTCACAGAAATAATCTCTCTTGAGTTCTGTCAGAACTGGAGCTGCAGCCACATGTGAGGAATCGAGGAACCATTTTGGTTCCTGTCGGCTGGAGCACAGAGCTCACTGGCTCTGCATCAGAACGCTCAGCTCAGTTCTACTGAAAGAAACTGGTCATTCAGACACCTTTAGGCGAAGATTTAAAAATATTCAAGATTTCATTTCAACCGGTTCCATCTGTGTTTTCACATCTTGTCCAGTCAAGCTGTTGCTGGAGGTGAACCTGCGCTTCATCCAATCTGGCCGTCTCCACGGTGCTGAAGTTTAGGCTGATGGGTGAAACTTGTGTGTCTTGGATGAGACACGGGGGGCCGTGATCACGTGAACTTGGGGGGATCAGAACCCTGAGTCACAGGGCTTAAAATGTTCCCTCCAATACAAAGAAACAAAAGGATCACGCACACATCAAGAGAGCCCTCAAACCCTGTGCCTCTCCCAACCGGGCCTTCATAACATCAACAAAGAGACCAACAAAACACACTGGAACACATGAGGAAGGAGAGAAGAACAAGCTGAACAACATTATTGTCCCATATGTGGCCAGAGAAACTTTGAAGGATTTTCTCAAAACATGACATCTCCTCAAAACAATCAACACCCTCAAAGATTGGTTCATCCTGAGGACAAAATACCCAAACACAAGCTGAGCGATGTTGTGTGTGTGGTCCAATGCAGAAGACAGATGGTTTGAGGGAGGAGTGAAGGAGACCATCTACGTCAGAATGGAAAGACCTTCATTCATCAGGGGTGGTGGTCTAAGACACCAAATATCATCCACTTACAATGAAGTCCTGACTCGTGTGACCCTAACGACTCCCATCATGGCAACGACTCATTAACGAGGCACACCTGGAGTCATGTGACCATAACGACTCACGTGAACGCGAGGGGGGTCATCAATGAGTCAAACCTCAAAACACCTTACCTGTGACCCCGACGTGCAAACACAGAGAGGGTCAACGACTCAGGTGACCCCTCCAAGGGGTATCGACCCCACCAGAGGTCAAACATTCGGGACTCCCCAACAATGTTTAGAACTGAAGAAGCCTGAAGAAGTCCAGATGCCTTCGACTGACCTCATCCTGGATGACTGGGAACCTACAAACAACCTTTGGACCACTACACGATATCAGATCCAGGCGTGTTCGTCCACAGTGACACAACAGGGATCTGTGTTATCAGACAAACTTGTCCACACAATTTTTGGTGTTTTCTGACGTGAAGTGAGCAGCTACACGACTGATCCAGCAGCCAACTGAACACACAAACAGTCAGCTGCCGATGTGATTTGTTCCAAAGAGAAGTCTGCGTATTTTGAAGGGTTGGAAAACCTGGGAAAGAGAGAAAGGTATGAAGAACTGTACCGACACTCATCGGATCTAGAACGTCTACAAACACTCAGTGTCTGACTGCAGTTAGTTCGTGGAGAAAAAATAATTTTTTTCTGATGTTCTGTCATGCAGAACATGAGTTGGAAACAAGACTCAGGTTGAAAAAAACCTGAATTTTTCAGTCTCCTGCAGGACAAAGGTCACATGATCAGAGGCGGAAGCCATGATACCACGATCACGATCACAGTTTCATTTTATCATGTTTCGGAGCGATGTTTCATGCTTTCTTTATAAAATCACTGATTCCTTTCTCACTCGTGAGGTCGGTAGGTTATAAACTTTATAAACTGTAAAACGACGCACGTTTCCTTAACGTATGTGCACGTGAGAAAATATAAACATCCTGTCTTAAAGCTGCGGTTTGTAACCTCTACGAATCAAGCATGAGACTCAATGGAAGCACTCCGCTCCCCCACGCCTCCAATTCTGCACTGTGGCTCCGCCCCCCCCGCACTATCTTCTGTTTCCTGGTCCTACCGCCATGATGGAAACACTGCACCATCTCCTGTTTAAAACGTGTATCGCAGCTCATTTAACATCTCAACCAACTTGAAGAATCACATAATTGTTTTGATTTTCAACAGGTTTGGCAGTGTTTCGTTCCATCCCTAGCTAAGATGAATTACTTTCTGTGAATTTTATCCTGAATGAAGCAATGGAGGAGAAAGAGACAATAACAGCTCAGTGTGTTGCCCTTCACATGTTGTCGTCTACTGCCTGAGATCCGAGTGTCCCGTCCAGCCCGGCGCGGGACGACCCGAACACCTGTGCCGTCGCTCACACTCGTCGCTTCCTGCTGGGGGCGCTCACTGTCACTGTTCCAGCGTCCCACAGCTTTTTCACCAAACTGGCTCATCTTTCAAGCTGCACAGAATCTTCAGTCCCGTTGTTATGAGAACAGCGAATACTGAAAAACAATTCATTCTCACTTCATCCATTTTGTTTCTACCAACATTCAAGAATTCATGAACAAAGACACAGAAATGTCAGACTCGGAGGTTTAGGGCCACATTGACGATTTGTTTTATAGATTTTGAGATCAAAATTCATGAGAAAAAAGTCGTAACTTTATGATATTTTATGTGGAAATAAACAAACCAGACACGTCAGGTCTGTATAGGTGTCGAATTACATCCCTCAGATCAGCTCAGATCAACAAACATCAGCTCCAAGGTCCAAATTTGTTTGGGGAAAAGAATTATTTTCATGCAGCTGTAATTTAAAAAAAGGAAATACTAATTGGAGGCCGGAGAAATGACCGCCACGTGTCTGTCCTGTGATGTGATGATCCCGTAACGCTGCGCTCTCCTCCCCCTCAGATGTACATCCAGACAGCCACGCTGACCGTGTCCCTCAGCCTCAGCGCCTCCGTCTCACTGGGCATGCTCTACATGCCGAAGGTCTACATCATCATCTTCCACCCCGAGCAGAACGTCCCCAAACGAAAGCGCAGCTTCAAGGCCATCGTCACCGCCGCCGCCATGACCAGCAAGCTGTCGCAGCTGGCGGCCGAGCGGCCCAACGGCGAGGTGAAGACGGAGCTGTGCGAGGGGGCGGAGCTCTGCGGTGAGTTCCTCACGTTTGGTCAAAGTCATCCAGTTTGTGTGAAATCCTGCAAACAACCAAAAACTAATGAAAAACCATAAAATTATCCATTATTTTTAGCATTATCACTTCTGACACTTTGGGAAACTGCACAGATGTGATTGGTTGAGTTTTGGCTGCTGTGAAATTTGAGCTCGATGTTAATGAGAATTTTTCCTGACTGTGACCTTTAAAGCTACAGCCAATAGGAACTCTGGAAGATTTGTCCAAAATTGTTGACATTAGATGCGAACAAACAAACACAAAAAACAGGAGCTACTTGGCAAACATAATAATATTAACAACAATAACTTTTCCACTGTGTAAATTTCTCACTTCATCCTAAAAATATCTGCAGTCACTCGTAATGTTACAATACAAACACACGCCAGTGAACAGGTGAACGAATTCCGTGGAGATTATTACCAAACAGCGACCTTTGACCTTTTCACCTAACATTTTACATCTGTGTGCTGGATGAATCTCGACCTTTTTTATTTTATTATCATTTTCTTGTGTTTGCCAGAAAATAAAATGTGAACGTGCGAACAGAAAGAACAAATGATTGGGATTAACCTTTGACCTTTCACATCTATTTGTAAAGTCAAAGTTAGATTGGATGAGTTTGGATGAAAATGGATGACATTAACCTTGACCTTTGACCTAGAAAGTCACGTTGTCAATTGGAACCCCGAGCAGTTTGTGCAGACGTGTGGAATTTACAGACTGCTGACAGACAGACGGGTTGAATTTATCCTCAGGTAACAACCGCAGGGTACTGATGTGGCTGGCGTTCCCGTGGATCCGTGGGAAAAACGTGGGAAAACGTGGGAAAAGCATTAAAAGGCGAATGAGCGTGTTGGCAGGAAGTTGAGCTGAGTTTGTGGAGGCGTCACCAGAGACCAGATCTGGTGGAGTCAAACTGCGGCGTCG
>KV751377.1:4990504-5004545 GCA_001698575.1 Mola mola | reverse complement strand
AGCATCCAGTCGAGCTGGCGAGCGGCTGCTCGATCGGTGTCAGCTCCACGTTCAGCTGATGTTTACAGACAAACAAACTTGTTTATCTCCCTCCCTCAGCAGGAGCAGCGTCTCGGCAGAGAACCTGCTCACGTCGTCATTTTCCCTCCCGGCGAAAGAGTTTCGAGTGGTTTCGTTTCGGTCCGTTCTGAGAAGTGAGACGTCCTCAGCAGGATTCGTCCGATGCTCAATGTTGATCGAGGCGCCCGATTACAGACACGTGAGCTCATTTTAATGTCGCTGACAAACGAAGAACCATCGGCATTCGGACATGTTTAATGTTAGTGAGTGGACGAACTCTGGTCGGACCTGCAGGCAGCACACAACAGAAACATACAAACAAACAAAAACAGGTTAACATGCGGCGCTGGACAAAAACAACACCAAACAGGAGAAAACGCCACAACGTTGTGTCTCATGCTGAAAAACGGCGTTTTGGCCCTCAGGGCCACCGGACTAAACACCCTGAAAACCTGATTCACTCCGGCGTTCCTGCGTCGACTTCCTGTGTCACTCTGAACAAACTCGCAGTCTTCGATGTTTTGGATTCTCTGGTGGGGAGTCAATCAAGTTACCAATTTGACCCAAATTCTGTTTGTTTTTCTGTCCGCAGCGCCGTCAACGAAGAACACGTACGTCAGCTACACCAACCACGCCATGTGAGCCTGGCGCCACGCCCACGTCTGCGATCTTCTTATGTTTACAGAACAGAGCCAACAAATGCGGACATGCGGGGGAGCATAGGAACCCGGCAGACCAAATAAAACAAGACGAGAAAGAAAGAATAAGTGGTGGGGACCAACCATATGTGTCGTTATTCTAATTGTACGTTTAAAAAAATCGTTGTTGTGAAGATTTCTGGTTCTTGTGTCGTCTGTCCGTCGACCCGCATCACGCGACGAGTCCGTCGCTGTTTCTCGGCTAACTGAAAGCTAGCTTCTGGTTGTTAAGTGTCTAAATGCTGTGGTTGACCTGAAGCCTGCATGTTTTTATACAAATGATCTATTTATAATAAAAGAATGTTTCACACCTCGGTGCCGTACTTCCTCAGTCCGGCTCTGATTAAGTTCTGGTTGTCGGGGCGAGCGTTTTATTTGATTCTTCTGTGTGCAACTGAGCGGGTTTGGAGGCTAACGAGGTCACCCAGGTGTTAACATGGGTTCACTTCTTCCGGATGCTCACCTGACCTGGTCAGATTCCAACAGTTTGTCACTTCTACACGACTTTGGTTCCGTTTTGGCACAGAAATCCCAGGGTTTGGTTTGGTTTCAAAAGGTGGGGCTGCTTTCAACCCCAACTTCCCCCTTTTTATGCTTTTGTCATCAGAAACTGCAGTGAGACGTAAGAAAAGACGACCTTTGATGAACTGAGGAGAGCAGGAGCAGGTGATAAAAATGTCCATATGTCACAAATGTCTGTCCTGTCAAAGCCATTATTGTCCATGTAGAGATGCTCACGGATCTATGTTTTCCCTTCACACCAAAAAAACAGCTAACGCTAACACGTTAGCAAGTTGTGAACCATCATTATTGATCCAACCTGCTTTCAGCCCCACCCAGCAGTGATCGTCAACAGCGCATAAGAGCTTGAATAACATTTCCTGTCGGAGAGCGAACTGCTTCTAGGAGTCGGACAACTTTATCCACTAATTTTGGTGAAATATTAAACTGTTGCTGATTTCTGACAATTCCTTCACTTTTTGCTGAGGTATCGTGTAGCTGATGCTAACTACAGCGGGCTCAGGAAGACAACCAAACAAAGGCTGGTCTGAGGCCAGTTTGACGATGAGGAATCTGGTACCGAGTCGGTTTACAGAGTTCGTCATTGTGACGTCTTGTTGCTGCTATCAGACGGTTCTTGCAGGCTCAATTAGTAATGCAACGCTTTTTAAGGGATTCAAACTGCCCAGGAAGACCAGCTGGGTGCTGTGTTTGCTGTGGTCAAACTGGCCTCTGCTGTCCTTGAAACCTTTCGTCGCTGTCGCGGGGGCGACGTGTTCAGATGTGACAGGAAACAGTTTCCCTGTTGAACAGGGGACAATGATGGTAATAATGTAACTCTTAGAGCGTCTGACCTGCTTCTCACCGGACTTGACCTTTAACCTCACACCCTCCTGAGTGCGGCAGGAAGTGGAGCCTCATTACAGATTAAAGGAAAGAACGGCGTCGACGTGATCAATAAGTGTGGTGGAACGGGAGGCCGGATCGATGGGAGCTGCCAGAGAGAGCTCCTCATGCATATAATGAACCTTCCTGCATTTGCTGGCGGAGACGAGGAGGAAGAGGAGGAGGACGAAGAGGAGGACAGGTTGGTCTGCTCTGAGCGATGCTTTATTTCCCTCGCCGGAGCCCAGGTCCTGCGGTTGCCTCTGTGAGATGAAGCTGGATGTTCTGTCTGAGCTGGTCACAGGTTTCTTTTCTGCTCCTGCACCCCTGAATGCTAATGTAATACACATGTTCATATACTTAAGACCCATATATGAAATATATGTACGTAAGAGGGAAAAAGACATCTTCTTCCTCTCTTGGCTTAACCAGGAGTCGCCACAGCGAATCCTCCTCCTCCATCTCTCCTTGTCCTCTGCTTCTTCTTCTCTCCTCATCTTCACTGTCTACACACGTCCAAACCATCTCAACCTGGCGTCTCTAACGTCTCCTGAGTCGAGCCTCCGTTGTGCTCGTTCCTCGTCCTGTCCATCCTCGCCCCCCCCACAGACAATTTCAGCATCGTTAAATGTATAAAATATGTTTAGCAACTTATTTGAATGCAGTTGGTCATCAAAGTTGGGCCACTGCTTGACAAACAGTATATTTTAATGATCTTTTTATTGAAAAGCAAACAGTCTCTGGTGGATATCGAAAAAAGCGCAATATTACCAGTTACTTGATTAGTTACTTTTAATTTCATGAATTAAGCCGAAACTAAAAACCCAGTTGTGGCATGTGCAAAAGTCTGAGTGTTTCCAGGTCTCAGATTCTTTGTGCGAGTTTAATCAGGTGTCATTAGCAGGTGGCAGCTTGTGCCAGAGTCAAACCTGTGCAAACACTCAGCAATCGAGTGACACTTTGAAAAGGAAGGTACCTGATGAAGCTAAAAGAGGATAGCAAAGTGTTTTCACCTTGAGGTCTTGGCAGATATATATTGAAGAGATGGCAGATGAGGGGAACTGTGGAGGTCCACATGGGATCTGGGACAGAACTGCTCATGAGCTGGTCAGAATAGCCAATCAAAACCTGCATCCAGCAGGAAGACTGAGCGTCGTCAGGAGTGGTGGAGCAACGGTTGACTGTGCAGCTGGCACAAAGAAGACCTCCCCTGCCTCCTCTTCATAAAATCCAGCATCAAACGTGAGGAACTGGAACTTCTACAGAAGCTGTATTTGGAGAAGTGTTTGAAAAGAACAGTGAAACCTGGAAGTGGATCAGGCACAGGTAGAGGGAATAATGGATTCCACTAAAAACAGCAAATTCTGAATGCAAACATCACACCATCTGTAAAAAAGTTGAAGCGTAAAAGAGGAAGGATTCTACAACTGGATGAAGATCCAAAACATACTTCAAAATCCATCATCTCCTCAAGAGACGCAAGCTAAAGGTTTGGAACAGCCTCCACGGTCCTTAGAGTTAAACGTTGAGCATGTGTGGGTGGATCTGAGAGGAGCTGTGCCTGCGAGACTGTGGGGACACCAACGTGAATCACCTGCACTGTGGGGACTCCTCTCGACTCAGTCCCCGCAATTAATGAGGCAAAGCTCGTCTTATTTGGGTAAAAGACAGAAAGTTGAATTTATATTTTTACATTCATGTTAATAAATAATGATGTTTCTATAAATAAAACAGTGCAATATTCCTTTAAATAAAAGAAACTGAAATTTCCTGAGATCTTGCAGCCACACCTCCAGACAACCACATGCTCAAAAAGAGCAGGAGCCGTTAATTCTTCAGAGGTGCTTCTCAGATCTTAAATCAATAGTTGTTGTAAGAGGCGTTCCACTGCTGCCGCCTTCAACAGCTCTCATATCAGGAACAGTATTGATCCTTCCTGATTTCACAACTGCTCGGCCCTCATGGATCCTGACGCAGCGGGAAAGTTTATTTTTAACCTCCCTGGTATCGATTCATGCCGGTGGGGGGTGTCACAGCTTGTGTCTGGCTCTCGGAGGTTTTAATTGGCTGCAGGTGGGTTCAGTTGTTGGTGGCCCTCTGCAGGTCTGTGTTTATACATTTCTACACACTGTAGAAACAGAAATAAATCCTGCCTTCTCACAGTAAGATGTGAAAATATTCAGCTCCTCACTACACAGGACAAGTTCTGAAAGGTTGCGTAAACTCAAACTGAGATGTTTTCCTAAAGAACAGCACCAAAATTCGTCTACTGAAGCTCACCAAGTAGCCGTGTTACCCGCTAATCCTGATGAGTTAATTCTGACCCAATAACATCCTTGACTCAAGATAACCATGCAAATGTACCTGCTAATGCTTTGCTGGCTAACGTTAACCTTAAGCCAACAAAGTAGCCTCCTTACCTACAGTTAACCATATAGTTTTAAACCAATTTGACTAGCATTGTTGCTGAAAGCTAACCCCGTAGTTTAGTTAGCTAACACTGAGGCTGATCAAGTAATTGTGAACCTTAATCCTACCCGAGAAAATTGGTTTGTTTACCAAACCCAACCAAGTACATTTGTTTCGTAACGCTAGCCTTGTAGGTTGGTTAGCTAACGGTAAATCACCAACTATTTTGCAGTTGCCAAACAAAGCTAGCTTTGATTCATGAAAATAAAAATGATTTACTGAGTGAAGACATGCAGCTGAACACGCCATCCCTGGTCAGATCGGGAAGAGGTCCAGAGTCCAACTCGACATTCATTTTGTCGCATCCGACCAGCAAAGCCCAAAGTCACGAATGACTATTTTAACCGAATTTATGGTTACTCTTTGCCAACAGTTTCCAACTTGATTTTATCAGATTGGTGACTGTTTATAATACAAATGCTGATTTCCACCACAGTCGTTTCCCAGGAAACATATCTACACTTTGGACATACGTTCATTTTACTGAAGTGAGAAATTAAAGGCGTGAAGCTGGAAAAGTGAGGTCCAAAAAGCTGATTTTTGCTTTTCACACTTGATTTATGACCTGAGCTGAGTGTGGGAAAGTACCACATTTTACCTGGACTCAGTGCCATCTGTGAGGACGCTGACAGCGACTTCCTCTTGTGCTCTTTGAGCTGTCCAGATGCTGCAAATCCTCCCCGGTTACAAACAATCACAGCCTGTCTGTCGATGCATCAGCTGCCCAATTAAACTGCTGTCGCAGTCGTTGTTTTTTGTCTGACATTTTCTGCTGTTGGAGGGGCCGTGTGCGCTCCCTCACTGCATACTGGCTGTTTCACTCGTGCAGATTGAACATATTCATATTCAGATAAGGCTGGTCACGCTGTGATTTTTGTGATATTAACATCGGATGACTGATTAGCATGTGAAATGTGTCTCAGACAAACCGCACAATGGAAAACGGTTTCACCAGATTGAATGTGACTCATGCATAAACATCCGCCTGCCGAAGGTGCAGTAGCTCCTTCCTTTTCCGAGCTCCAACATCAGATTGTCCCCCGAGGTGTGTGCTGGATTAATGGAATGCGTGTCAGGAGGGTACAGCTTCGCCGCCGTAAATGTCAACAGTTAAAATACAGAAAGTCAAGAACAACGCCGCCAGCCTCGGCTCAGTTTATGTTCTCTATTTGAGCTCGACAGGAAGCAGCGGTGTACTGCTATGTGGTCGTACCGCGGCTCGTCAAGGGACCGCTCACGTTAGCTTCATGGCTAACCGAGGTTGTGCCCATCAGGAAACTCCATAAACCACCTGAGTGCTGGATCATTAAACTGGCCTTAGTTCATACTGGTCTCCGGGCGGCCATGTTTCCGGGTAGATGCCCATTTAGCTGACTCTGCCCGACTGGGTGGTCCCTTTGAACGTGGCTGTGGGACCAAACACAGCTGCCAACCGGGCAGATGCCTGTTTGACCACAGACGATACTGACCCAGGGTTGGTTGTCTTGGTGGGCTGGTGAGTTAGCTAACAGAACCGGGAACAAGATGAATTTCATCACATCCTGCGTTGTACTGAACTGAACCCTGCCGACGCGATCGGCCTCTGATGACGATAACCTTCCTTGTAACGTCTTCACATCACTGCGTCCTCCACAGATCCTGCAGATAAACATGAAGGTAATTTGTTCCTCTGAGGTCAGAAACAGGAGAAAATGACCAACTGTGAGCAGAAAATCTTTTTTGTCTTTAATTTTGCACAGACGCGTCTTCTGTTTTATGAATGTCAACGTGATCTGTGTGCCGCAGGACGATATGGAGCTGGTTTAAAAGGTCAAGTCCAGCAGACGCCCTCCCTCCTCGAGACAGTACGCAGCTTTTCAGCAATTATGCATGAATTTCTAATCTGGATGTGTGTATCTGGATATCTTACGTGGAGTTAAAGGTGAAGCTTTTACTCTTTGAATATTCTGTTTTGTCCGTACAGCTGTTTTCGTCACTAAACAGATAAATACAACTGGACACCAGCTGACACGAGATTCAGTACCTGCAAACCTGTGTGTTAGGAGCCACGCTTGAGCTGACTCCCCCAGGAGGTTAGCCCCCTGGTGGCTGGCTGCAGTACAGCTCAGGTTAGATTGAAGAGAAATCTCAGTTCACACACTGAGATGTACATTCTTCACCTGGTCTGTAAATCACTAAACTGGCCTCTGCCGCTCTCAGAGGCTGTGTCCGCTCCCAGGTTGTGTTTGGAGAGAATAATGACACCAGGAAGCGGTTACTCTGGGGATATGCTGCCCCCTATAGTGTTGGAGGTACCTTCACATTTCCACCAGTTGCTGCTTTAACTGAGATAAGGGATGAAATCTTGATTATGTGTAATTTACACATTAAAATCAAATGACAGTTATTTCCAGAACATATGTGAAGAGTCCGGTTTTAAGTTTAAGTGCTGCAAGCAGGACGTCAAACATTCGACTGTAGTTACGCAGCCTGTAGAAGACGGATTGTGATTTTTGGTCACGTATTTTGGCTTATTAAATTGTGATTTAAAAAGAGTTTGTATGGCAGATTCAGACACAGGCAGGACTGTTCAGGGCCCAAACCGGCTGTTGTTGTTGTTTGGTCCCGTGTCGCTGATGTGATGCCCTGCAATGTTTCCGTCCTGAATCTGTCAGCGCGGATGAGATGCCGCGCTGCACCGCAGCCTTGAGCTCGGCCGTTACTCATCACTCGTGTCCTGCTGTCATCCGACATGTCGTCTGCAGACGTCGCCTCACGTCGCGGAGGAGCTCCGTCATATTGTCTGTGTACATGAACATCAAACGCACCTCTTTGCAAACACCACTGTGTCAGATGCAGCACTAAGTCGCAATAAAAGCTCCTGCTGTTGTTATCCCTGACAACCATCAGCGCGACCTGGAGCCGATGATGTAACTGTTAACAAAAAGCTCTGAAGGATGATCCTCTCCTGTCAACAGGTGTCACCAACACGACTGCTGCGAAACGAGCGGAGCTCAGGCAGCCACGTGGCTAACGAGGAGGCCACAGCAACCAGCCAACCACTCAACCGTCAATCAATCAAGCAGCCAATCAATGAACCAGCAGCTGAAGGGAAAGCTGAACCAACCAACCAACCAGCAAAACAACCAGTGAGCCTGCAGGACAAACACCAACCCGACAGACACCAAGACACCCTGATAACGATCCCACTGATGAACCAGCAGCCAGTCAGCAAATCAACAGGCCAAAATATCCACCAACAGCCGATCGACACGCTAACGACCTGCCCTCACCGGTCAGCTGGGTCACCAGACAGACCAAACCAGCACATCCAGTTAACGGCCAGTTAACCAGTTCAGTCATGATTCCATTAACCAGGTGACCAGTTAACCAACCAGCCACTGACTGAGGAGTGTGAACCTGTGAGTGTCTCACGCTCACCTGAAGGAAATTCAATTTGCAGAGTCAAAAGTTGGGTTTCATTTGGTTTATTTTGGCAGGAGGACGGTCAGCGTCCTGCAGCGTCTCCAAGGCTCTGATTGGCTTCCATTCTAGTCTCATGATCAATTCCCAGAAGTTACAGAGCCCAGTTTTAATGTGCTTCTGTCTGAAACATTAGAATGGAAATATGTTCTATTTAACACGAGGAAATACACACTGGACCAATGAAATCCTTTGTTTCCACCTGATGTCACTTTAGGTCAAAATGGGGGAAAATCTCATGAATTTGTTGTCACAAAATCCAGTTTTGTCTGATAAACACAACAAAGACCTGATGAATCGGGACAACATGTGGCTCCAGGAGAAGCTGGACTACGATGAAGATGGAGCTGTGAGCACGAAGCAGGAAGCAGGTGGAGTTCTGAACTGGAAAGAAGAGGAATGAAAGTCAGTGGCAGCAGGACAGAATACATATGTGTGAATGAAAGGGAGGCAGGTGGAACAGTGAGGTTACAGGGAGGAGAGGTGGAGAAGGTCCATGAGTTTAAGTACTCCGGTTCAACCGTTCCGAGCGACGGGGAGTTTGGTAAAGAGGTGAAGAAGAGGGTGCAGGCAGGGTGGAGAAAAGTGTCAGGAGTGATCTGTGAAAGGAAGGTTTACAGGAGGGTAGTGAGACCAGCAGGGTTGTTTGGTTTGGAGACGGTGGAACTGACCAAAAGACAGGAAACGGAGCTGGAGGAGGCAGAGATAAAGATGCTGAGATTGTCTTTGGGAGCAACGAGAACGGACAGGATGAGGAACGAGCAGGTCGGACGTTTGGAGACACAGTTAGAGAGGCCAGAATGAGATGGTTCGGACATGTGCAGAGAAGGAACAGAGGAAATGTTGGTAGAGGGATGCTGAAGATGGAGCTAAGAGGAGATTGATGGATGTAGTGAGAGAGGAGAAGAAGAGGACAGGGAGAGATGGAGGAGGACGATTCGCTGTAACAACTCCTAGAAAAAGCTGGTTAAAGCAGCAAGAGGAAGAAGACTGGTGGGAAATGGCTGTGAGCCCCAACACTTGATCCAGTCCCTCCTTTTTAGGCCGGGTCCCGTTTATCGGACCGAGGGGACGGCGGTCATGAATAGTAATGCAAAATATGTCAAATCAGTTTCAGTTGGCTACAGTTTTGACATATAAGAAATGAATCTATAGCTGATGGTTGAATCGTTTCTTCTCACTTCCTTTTTGCTGTACCTGCTCATAATAAATAGCATTAGCATTAGCATTAGCTTTAAAACCCTTAATATCTCTTTTTGTATTGAGGTTGAGAGGTCAGCTTTGGTCACACTTCCTTTCTCATCTCCCAGGTGTTGATGGTTGATCTGCAGATTGCTGGAATCTGTTCATGTTCGCAGTTGAGAGAATAATTGAGCTGCAGTCCTTGGACAATGAATTCACTGCCGCCTCTGTCTCTCTCTGCTGTGAAGAATTTGGCAGCCGTTCTCTAAGCCTGATGGGAAATGCTGATCAGCGGGTAAGCGCATGTAAATTTCCTCCAGTGGAGACGTGGCTGAAACTCTGCAATGCATCAGAATCCAACAGCATCAATTATGTAACGTCTTGGCATTAAAGACTGGCACGCCACGCTCCCATTTAGAGTTTTTAGGCGATGTGAAATATTAATGCAGACGAGCCGGGGTCACGGCAGAGGCAGCGAGTTTCCTGAATATCACAGGGCGAGGGGGTAATCAGGCATGTAGACGCTGTCAAATCAAACATGAACATCTGTAGGGCGCTGATAAAATGTCTTCTGCAGATTACCTGCAGGCTGTGGAGGAATTCAGCCCGCAGCAGTGCCGAGTTCAGACTCTCGGCGCTTGGCGGGCCGAGGGAAATCTCTCCCTTTCAACAGCTGAAATATTGAACTGCAGTGTGACACTGCAAAGGTAAAACCGCCGACTGAACTTTCAGTTTCGTGAGCCCACAGAGGAGTTCAGGAACCTTTGACTGAGTTTAAAACCGGAAAATCAATAGAAGCAAAAGTTTCAAGGGTTTTGGAAAGTGAATTATTGAGAGAGATTAAAATCTGGCCATGTTGGGAGTCTGAGTGACTCACGTCAGGGTCTACTTGTGTTTCTTATTCTGGACCGTGACCGAGGCAACATTTATGGTCTCTGCACCCATTTTACAACAAAATAAAGCTTCCCTTCAAAGGAAACCTCACGTTGGCTCGTTTTTTGGCATGTTGACATGATGACTATATTACAAGCATCACAGCTGAGGTCACAGAGACGTCTTCCTCTGTGGTCCAGACCTTCTTCTCCTTTAGGCACCGGCACAAATACAGATGGACTCAACGTCCTCCTGCTGTACAAAATAACTGGGATGAGAGCAGCACTGTGTTTCGCTGGTGACCTGATGAGGGTTCCTTCGGTGCCGCCACCTGTTGGTTTCTCAAGTTTCACAGGCGCAGCCATGTTGGACGGTTTGTTTTGGAGGGATCTGACAGAGAAACCGTGGACATGCACACTCATCCACACACCAGCAGAGGGCTCTGTTTGCCGTGCTAAGCGTTAGCGTTAGCTTTCTTTTCTAAATTGGATCATTGCATCAAACTACTCATTAACATCAAAGTGGTGAGAAAACTGAACACTTGAACAAACGTCATCATGATAAGAACAACCATAAACGACAGACATTTTAACATTGAGTGTTGAGTTTGGCCATTTGGTCACGTGGAGGGGGAGGGGCTTATGAGCTATCACTGCAGCCAGCCACCAGAGGGTGATTGAGATGTTTTAGCTTGACTTCGAGGGATACTTCATGTTATCTATCAATTCTGAAAGTGGTCTGAGTGAGCTGACCTGAGACGCGTCCTCAGTGTGTCTCGGCGTCGTTCACACCTGATCTGTTAAATATTTCCTAATGAAGAATTCAGTCATTTAAAGCTGACTGACAACTGAGCATCTGAGATGATCTAAACCCACCTGGTGAGGATCTGTCCTCCACGATTCATCACGTTGAACCACTTTATTAGTGATTCATGTGGCTGTGCAGCAGAATGCACAGTGTCTTTAATCAGACGTTGACACCACAACGCTTCTCGTACCGAGACATTTGTCTGTCCTAGCAGAGCTCCGCAGGTGACAAATGGCCGCGGACAGAGTGTTGACACAAATAACAGTTTAAGAAGAGCCTTGCTGCTCACGGTTTTAATTAAGAAACTAAACAAATATGGCAGCTTGTGTTAACGATGCTGATGACGGAGCTGCTCAAACTGAACCTCGGTCTGTTTCCACAGAGAATCACCCTGAGAGGCAGGAAACTCCTCCGAACTCAGCCGCTGCTACGATTCAGGACAGCAGCTGCCCCCTGAGGACCAACCAACCCACAATCAGTAAACAGGAAGTGCTGTGGTCTCTGGCAGTGACTAATTACATTCATGCGAGCACGTTCAGTGACACATATCAAACACACCCCAGTGTCACATGGTTAACAGGTGACGGTGGATTGGCTAAAAGTTGAAGTGTCACAGTGGATTTTTTTGAATCCATGACATAACTGACGAGGCTCTACCTTCAGACAGACAGGATAAATGGACTGGATATTATGTGAATGCTATAGAATCACATGTGCCTGAGATGGAGACTGTCAATCACAAACTCCATAAAGCTGTCATCGGTTCATCTCTGAGGCTGTGCTCGGTCTTCATACGAATGTTTAGCTGCCTTTTAGTCTGGTTTGAAGTGCGCGTTCTCCCCCTTTAGCCTCTGTAAGTGGCAGTTGAAATCAGGGTCTGTCGACCAGTCTGAGGCGGAACACGGGGTTCTCGGGATTGTTCCACCTCAGAGAGGCAATCAAAGGTGTTACTAACGTTGAACCAACCACCTGCATAAACAGAGAGAAGAGCTGAGGTGGTGAGCCAGCGGCAGCCATCCACTAACTAAGAAGAAACACAACAGCAAGTGTTTACAGACGTGAGGTTCAGGAGCTGCAGACACTCAGAGCAGAACATGACATCATCACCAGGTCACAGAAATGATTCACAAAACGTTAATTGATCAGTCCCAAATTGTTCATGTTAAACATTAGACTCCGACGCTGAAACATCAGCTCACTGTGAGGCTACTTTATGTTCTGTGTAAATCAGAAAAGACGCCATTTGTCAGTCACTCTGACCAAGAGAATATGGCGCCGCTCTAGTGGCAGCCAGTTACTGCAGCTCCGACCTTTTTCCCGTGTTTTAGTACTTTATAGCGTGTGTTTGTGCTCGTTTTGTGTTCGTTTTTGTACTTTTATCCTCCATATACATTCAACCATGGATGTGCTGAACCTGGTGAAGGCAGTGGTATGCCTCCTACTCATTTTCGAACTTTTGGAGCTGCATCGGGAGACCCATTCAGCCACAGCTCCGTTGTTTACACACGTGAGCAACTGTTAGCGCTGTGCAGCACCACGATACTCCCTGGAGGAAGTCCGGAGATCCCCGCGGAACTAAGGAGAAGGAAGAGGGGATGCAGAGCTGGAGCGAAGCGCCGGGAGCGGAACAGACGGTACAAACCATGCATACCATCTGTTATTATGGGGAATGTTAGATCTCTCCCTAATAAGATGGAGGAGCTAACGGCGCTAGCTAGGCTGCAGTGGGAGTATCGAGTATGGGAAGTGCTCTGCGGGCCTCACGGGGAGGACATTGACAATTTGACACACTGCATCACGGACTACATAAACTTCTGTGTGGAGAACACTGTGCCAATCAGGAAGGTACGGTGCTTCTCTAACAACAAACCCTGGGTGACCCCAGAGCTGAAGGCTCTACTGAACGAAAAGAAGAGGGCTTTCAGATCTGGGGATAAAAAAGAGCTGAGGAGGGTTCAGAGGGAACTCAAATACAAAATAAGGAAATCCAAGTACAGCTACAGGAGGAAGGTGGAGGAACACCTTCAGCAGAAAAATGTCAGAGAGGTTTGGAGAGGCCTGGAAAAAATCTCAGGCCACAGCAAAGGTGGAGGGAGGGGTCCAGAGTCTGGTGACCAGAAGTGGGCAAATGATCTGAATCTGTTCTTCAACAGATTTGATTCTGTCCCCACCGCCCCCCACTCCCCCCAGTATCAATCTCCCCTTCTCTGGCCAATGCTCACCCCCTCCTCCGTGGCTCCTGGGACATCATCTGCACCCTCTTCACACTACTCCACACCACCCCCCTCACCCCACCTCCTTCAACCAGGACCAGCCCCCACCCCAACCCTAACAGCTGATCAGGTGAGAATGCAACTAAGAAAGAACAAAGTTAAGAAGGCTGCAGGTCCAGATGGCCTCAGCTCCAGACTGCTCAGGGACTGTGCGGACCAGCTCTGTCAGGTGGTCCAGTACATCTTCAACCTGAGCCTCAGTCTGGAGAGAGTTCCAATGATGTGGAAAACTTCCTGTGTGGTTCCAGTGCCTAAGACCGCACACCCCAGGGAGCTCAACCACTTCAGACCTGTGGCCCTAACTTCTCACCTGATGAAGACCATGGAGAGACTCTTACTCAGGCACCTCCGCCCCCTGGTGAGCCCAAAACTGGACCCCCTGCAGTTCGCATACCAGCCTGGCATCGGGGTAGATGACGCAGTCATCTACCTACTACACAGATCCCTCTCACACTTGGAGAACATTGGGAGCACAGTGAGGGTCATGTTTTTTGACTTCTCTAGTGCTTTCAATACTATCCAACCATCACTGCTCAGAGGGAAGCTGGAGGGAGCGGGAGTGGACTGCCACCTGACTGCATGGACCATCGACTGCCTCACCAACAGACCACAGTACGTGAGGCTTCGTGACTGTGTGTCTGATGTGGTGGTCTGCAGCATGGGGGCACTACAGGGGACGGTGCTCTCTCTCCCTTTCTGTTCAGCCTCTACACATCGGATTTCAGACAAAATACAGACCACTGCCATCTTCAGAAGTTCTCTGATGACACAGCCATCATCGGTTGTGTATCGGAAGGGAACGAACAGGAATATAGGGGGGTCATCATGGAC